>JAJHUR010076004.1:0-15406 GCA_027495735.1 Lutjanus campechanus | reverse complement strand
GTCCCTGGTAAATGCGGCACAGGACCAAAAATCAAGTATAGTAGGATTGCCAACGTGTAACTTGTTGAGAGCTGTTAAATGTAAGTTAGAGATGTAACCATCCTGTGTGTCAGACAGTTCTGGCCTCATTAATTCTTTATTACAGGCACCAGGCTTACCGGCCAAAGAAGGAAACAAAAAAACAAACGTAATATATATATCCATGTGTCTAAATCTTACGTTTTTCCAAAATTGTAACTCTTTCCCTGATAACACCTGAGAGTTTATCTAATCTGGAACTATCATGACCATTCCATAAGGTAAACGGGAATGTTGTTCACTACTCCAGCAAACAGTATACCACGCCGTGTTCCTCACAGAAAGAAACCAATCACAGTGCCCGCTCTCACCTGGGGTTGATGTAAAAGCGTAAAAACGTCATCCGGGCGTAAGCAAGCTCTCCCTCTTTCATTCAAACAAAAACTCGGTAACAGCGACGGCAGGAGAAAGACAAAATTAAATCTCAGGATGTTATAATTTAAAAAAAGAGAAATAATTCCGGGTAGACTTTTAATATTGGATTGTTTTTATCAAGGTTAAAAATACCACATAATTAATTCATATATTCTGCCCCTGAAGACAGAAAGAAATCTCAGTCATTTAACAGACTTGGAGAACTCCTTACAGTCGGCTTCAATCTAATTTTATGCAATGAATTTAATACAGTTACATCAGAAAATGACAATAACTGTCCTTTTTGTTTTTGTTGGCTTTGTGTAGCAGAGTGGTTCTACAAGCAAGTCAGGGCATCATTAGGTGGTTTCAGAGGGTTACAAGGTTCTGTAAATGCACTGTGAAAACAATACAGCAATGTACTGATATTACAAAATGTACTTTGTAATTTGTACTTTTGAATACTTAAGTATTTTTAAAAGCAAGTACTCACATACTCAAGTACCTGAAATGTTGACTGTGTGACTTTCACTTGTTGAGAAATATTTGACCAGGAGTATCTATACTCTGATACAAGTACTGGGGTTCAGTACTTTGTCCAACATAGGACATATGAAAGCAGACACATCTCAAGGCAGCACAAGACAAGTGGAGAGAACAGCGGCAAAATAAAGTAACCATCAATGAGACTGCACCAGCACACGTTAGTGGTTATATGAAACATCAGCGTCAACAATATTCATGGATGCCAGCATTACCACAACCCTTAATACATCCACCTTTCTGGTGTACAACATCAACAGTCATTGACATCAACCTTATCATCAGCAATCAACAGTGACAGTCAGCGACAGTGTTCATTAAAAAACTTCATTGCAGCAGGTACAAATGATTTCCTGAATCTCTCTGTGGAGCACCTGTGGATCATAAGTCTGTCACTTAAAGAGCTCCTCAGCTCACTGAAAATACTGGGCCTCACACAAGAACCACTTGTACAAACAGATTTGTTCTTAAGTGGTGCGTAGGAGTGATTTAAAAGAACTTGTGGCATTCACCAGTTTTCTTGCATTTTGAATTTTCTTTCAGATACGAACACAATTTACGGGTGGTTCAGACCTGTCGTAGAGTCGTGTGCAGTCAGTCTGCTGGTATCCAAACCAAAGTTTTTCACTAATGACTGTATATTTCATTCGTTTGAAGACATTTTGAGCTTGAAAAATAAAGTACACTCCACAGTTATGTCGACATTATCCTGTTTGACTACATTTCAAATAACAATATAGTTGTAAATTTACATAGAAAGCCTCTCATCATTCATTCAATTATCTGTTATTACCTGCTGGTGGGTGTATTGATCCGTATATCTGCACATGCAGGTTTATGAAGTCTCTGTCCAGGCGGACTTCCTCACTTATTCTGTCCTCGGTCTCCGTGATGAAAACTCCCCCTGAATTCTTTACCCTGTCCTCTCGATGATGCAGTCATCGACCGACCCTGACTGTGGCGAGTCGTTATTTATTTATTTTTTGCTCTCAAGTCATGTTCATATCAAGACATTTCTTCTCTGTTTCAGTGACAGTCCGACCCTCCGGTAACACGGCATTAACAGCACTCACTTTTCCCGTTTCTTTGCTTTAGCAGGTCTTTTATTTCCACTGCTGACGCTGTTAAAATGACTGATTTTCCCTTATGGATCTCTGAAAGCAGAACGTCAAACTCCAAACTCGTTAAGTTCTCCTTTCTTTTAAAATCTTTGATGCCATTTTCATGACTGAACGCTTTCTGACAGATTGAACAGGAAGAGCAGGTACTATTGAGGTGTTAATTATGCTCGTTTTTACTCATGCAGTCAAGTATGCACGGGTGGATAATTTTCACGGTTTACTGAAGTTATGACCCTTTGCTGAATGTGCTGTGGCGTTTTTGTATGAGCCCTTCGTACGAAAAGAAAAAAAATAAAAAGAATACGAAGATGTTCTTGCAAGAGGGCCATAGTTCATTGGATGATCCTCATTTTGCATAACACTCTTTGGCTTCCTACCCATGCTTTTCTCAATGACCACTTCTAGCAAGTCAGGGGTCAACGCCCAATGTTCGAAAAAGTGATGTAAAAGTGCCCTCAGGCCTGTAAGGCAGATAGAAAGTCCTCTGGGGACAAAACACGGTAAACATGATAAAATAGCATCTGCGGTACCATCATAGTGGACAAAACATGATCAAATACCCTCTGAGGTGCTGTTCTAGTGTACAAAACGTGGTACAGTGCCCTTCCAGTGGAGAAAACACAATACAGTGGCCATGCAACATAGGCTACCCTACATACTAGAAAATGATTTGGCCTCCATGTGCCTTTAAATAGTTAAATCTTTCCTTGAGTATTTTCATTAGAGTCGTAGTAGTTGTTGAACAATAAAACAATTTTAATATAGATCAGGAACTGCAACTGTTTCACCTTAAATGCATAATGATTTTCACTGCAGTGGCACCCCCACCGCGTAAAGGTGGCGCCTTTTTTTATTTTTCCACCCCTGCCCCTCAGACAGCCTGAGTCCACCACTACCTGAGATTTTCACCAATAAATGATGGGTCATGTGTACTGTCGGGCTGCAGCCTGAGGTAGATCAGAGAGCAGACAGCAGCAGGCAGCTGTTTGCAGTAGAAAAAAAAAACTTCAAAACCTCTGTACACTACCTGCTCAGCAGCAAACAGCAGAGAGACACACTTGGAGACTATAGCTGGTGAACACAGTGGAGCATTTAGCAGCTAAAGAGCCAGAGATTTCCCTCAGGACCTGACTAAAAGAGGGTGAATATTGGACTTACATTCACCAAGTGACCAGAAACGTGAAATGACTAAAAAAGGAGATGATATGTTCAGAACTTGCTTCTGCTGACCCCTCCCCCAGCTGGCCAAGAAATCTGTTATTGCAGGTTTAAAGACAAGATTAGAATACAAAAAAAAAAAAACCCCGAAACACACGCTAGGATTTGTAGTTACAAGATGTAACAAGGTAGTTGAGGTGGGAAAAAACATTTCAGGGAATGTGTGGAGCATGGATGTGAGTAATTTTCCTTCAGGTCTTGAATGGTGCTGAGACCTTTATCATTATAGGTGTCATTTAACATGTGTATATCTCTCAGCACATGGTGATAGAGTATACTGTACATGGATCAGATTCATGTTTTCCAGCTGCAAACTGTACTTAGACAACTATAAGACTGGCCCACTATATATTTGTATGTATATCATAACTGGGAGTGTATGTGCATTAATGTGTTACTCCTGCATGTGACTGATTCATAAAGGAAACATGTCGTTGGCTGTGAATCTGTTTCCTTTTGTGAAAAGTCATTACAAATCCCAGATGCTTCTCTGTCAGAGACAGTCATCTTATTCCTATACAGACTCTGTACAGTATGTGGTTGCTGTGACTCATATCAAAGATGAATATCTAAGATAAAGCAGAGAACATGACATTTACTGCAGAGCACAAACAGAATCACAACCAGACGTCGGCAGAATGATGCCGTTCTCTTCCTCTAACCGCTGCCACATTTAGAATCGGCACACATCACGGCTGCATCTACAGTACAGTATCCGTCTTCCCATGTTCTCCGCATTTCCATATCTTATTAAACTGCAGAATGATAAAAAAATCATGTCTTATCGCCTCTTCTATCCAACCCTATCAAACTAGTTATGTTTATTTATGAGCATAACTATTAGGAAAGGTGAGGACAGCATTTTTAAGGAAGGACATTAAACAAAATTCACAAATCTATCCCCAGATGTCCTTTGGATCCAGCTGTGTCACATAACAGCTGTGCCATGGTTCCATCACATCTCTGTTGCAGTTATTTCTTGGCTTCTTAGTTTTTTTTTTGCAAAAATATCGTTCAGGGTGGGTATAATAGTATAGTAAGCAGGGGTGGGGGAAATTTTCGATTCTTAGATGCATTGCGATTCAGACGTGGACGAATCTGAATTGATTCACAAACGTCCAAATTTCGATTATTTAAATCTGTTAATTAAAGTAATACAGAAGGTTATAAATAATGCAGAACTAAGACACTTCGGGATGTGCACCTGGAGCGGACAGCCAACACGCGTACAGGGGAAAACAAACATGGCTGACCGCCACCCACCTCGCCCTGAGATCCGAACAGCTCCTTCTAATTTAAAAGCAGACGTGTGGAAACTAGAGTTGGGCGATCTTGCCCACAGTCAGATCGTCCTATTGTCACCCTGTGGGATCGCCAATACACGATTCCATTGGGGGGAGCCGCCACATTAATGCATACTGATGCATTTCATGCAACACATCAGATTTTGTTACACAGTAACAACATGTTCTGAATGGCTGCTCCACCTTAAGGCTCAGAGTAGTGTATTATCTAGGTATTCATTATTTAGGCAAAAAATCAACATAATGAACACAATATTGACAAGCCACATGTAGCTTGATCTTCGCTAGACTGCTAGGATGATACAAGTTACTTGTGATCTGTCGCTGTCTGACTGAACAGCCTCATAGAAATGATATTTTACAATTCATCATATTTTATTCTAACGAAATTCGTTAAGGCAAGTAATTCAGTGCTTTTAAAGTCATGATATTAAAGGCTAACTTCGCTTTTTTGACACCTGGACCTTATTGTTAGGATTAAATACGCTCGTAGACTCACCCAGACAATTTTGGTGGAGCTCGGAGCCGATTTTCGAGCAATTTAGATCCATCCGATGGATGCCATAATAGCGGACGGGGCCAGAAATCGAAGCCCCTAAACTAGACATTATCTGCTGCGAAACTCGCTCATTTCACCTACATTTTATAAATGAATGGCCAGTGTTATAGATAGATAGATAGATTGATCGATCCTGGTTTCCTGCACGCAGAAAAACAGGCTGGACAGGATAAATGGAATTATAAACAACAGTTTGTGTCAGTGGACGTTTAGCTCAGTCGGTAACGTACACGCTCTATGAATAGAAATCGTTAATTTTATGCGGCTGCTGGTTCGACTCCCACCTCCGGCAAAAATGCCCCCAAAATAACTTCAAAATCATTTTTAAGAAAAGCATTTTTAAAGTTATCTTTTGGGGGAATTTTTGCTTTAGTTGACAGGACAGCCAAAGAGTAGACAAGAAACAGATCAGAGAGAGAGGGGATGACACGCAGAAAAAGGCCGGAGGCGAACTAGCAGCCGCATAAAAGTAAAAATTTCTATTCATGGACCGTGTACTTTATCAACTGAGCTAAACGTCCACTGACACAAACTGAGCTACTTAGGAGTGCCTTTGCTGCTCAGAGTGGGACTTGAGACCAGAGGAAACAGGTATTGATGCCCCCCAGAATACGTGTCTCACTACACTCGAAGATTTTTCTGCCATGACAAACCGGACTGTGGTAGAGACTTTTTTCATGTCCTGAGAGTCAACTGGCAGACGCAGCTGAAGCCAGCAGGACCGAACGGCCAACTTTCA
Source organism: Lutjanus campechanus (assembly GCA_027495735.1). Classification (NCBI taxonomy): domain Eukaryota; kingdom Metazoa; phylum Chordata; class Actinopteri; order Lutjaniformes; family Lutjanidae; genus Lutjanus; species Lutjanus campechanus. The sequence goes on along the minus strand of JAJHUR010076004.1, from coordinate 9,490 downwards.
ATAGAGTAAGTAGCCCATACAAATGCAAAAATGGTATATTTTCTATGAGTGTTTGCTTTATAAGTAAATAACTTGGGTATGATGTCTTTACTTTGTGGTTAGAGCGAGTTTCGCAGCAGATAATGTCTAATTTAGGGGCTTCGATTTCTGGCCCCGTCCGCTGCTATGGCATGAGAAAAAACGCCGTCAGATGGATCTAAATTGCTCGAAAACGGCTCCGAGCTCCACCAAAATTGTCTGGGTGAGTCTACGAGCGTATTTAATCCTAACAATAAGGTCCAGGTGTCAAAAAAGCGAAGTTAGCCTTTAAGCTGACACAGATCCCTTGTTTTGTTTGCGGTCAGATGCTGGTGCTGCGTCTCCAGCATAAGGCTGGCACGGTGCGTGTTGTGGTGTTAGATACAGTCGGCTTAATAAAGTCAGTGATCACAAGTTAGAATTATATATTTATTTAAAAAAAAAAAAACTTTTATTCACCGAGGTTTGGATTGGATTCTTCAGGAGATTTTAGCATCTTTCTTCTGTGACAGACCTATTTCACTACCGCCAGCTGTTGGAGGTAAATCCGTCTGTATGCTGCCATCTCTGACAGTATTTAACCCAGAAGTCATTTGGAAATGTATGAATCAAGTGTTCTTGAAGATTTGGGCTTTCACTTGGAGTTTTGTCTGAGATTTAAATGTGGCACCAAAGTTTTCCTTGAACCTCAGTTGGGTGTTTGATCCCTCCTTTAGGCAGCAAGATAAATAAAATACTGTATTGCTCAAATTTTGTAACTTTCCAGTTTGCACTGTTACCGGCTGGCTCAAGGCCGGCAACAAAAAGGGAGGCCACACACAGACATTCCAATGACAAATTGATTTTATTTAACTCAAATAACTAACAAAGTAAATAAATGATGGGGTATGTATGTAAGAAGGGCATCAGTCATGTCAGGAGTGTGTGGGTGAGTGAGAACATGGTGTAATGTGTGTTGTAAGGTGCAACAAACCAAACAAAAGGAGACAGGCTGAGAGGCTGCAGCAGGCCCAGCTGAGAGAGAGAGTGTGGTGAAGGAGGCGGTCCTTTATAGCCTCTGCAGGCCCAACCCAGAAGGGCAGGTACCTGCAGGCACTCACTCCCAGCTCCGCCTACCAGCCAACTCCCAGTAACTGCAAAGGAAGGAGACTAGTGAGACACAAGCAGGAAACCTGAGCAGGGTTGTCACAGCACGCATTTCCATTAGTTTAATAAAATATAATGGAAATGAATTCAATGTGTGTTGTGAAAAAGTGCATCAATATACATAAATTAAAGATGCATCAATAATCATTTTATAATCAAATCGTAGCCCCTGAATTGTAATTGTAATCGAATCGTGAGATGCCCAAAGATTCCCACCCCTAATAGTAAGTAAGTAGTTGGTCTGGATGTGTAATATTGTCACAGGTTGGTTAACATTGGAGTCATTTGACCACACGGTGTGCCACTATATTGAAGCCAAAGAGAATCTGTTGCGCGTTAACAGCAGGTTTGACAAAACAGTTTGTACAAGCTGGGAATTAGTAGTCCACTATCATGGCAGTTTGTGAAATCGTCATAGAATGTAATCCATAGATTCTTGGACAGCGACAAGAACTGTTAAATGAACACACCATAAAGAGTGAGAAAGTGATGAAAGGAAGGACCTCAGGTGGATGTGTTGGACTTTCACACCGGAGACCAGGGTGTGTTCCCATGACAGTGTTGATTGTTTGAAGGAAGTGGTTATTTTAACCTAAAACATAGTATTTTCCTCAACCTGACCATGTAGTTTTGGTGCCTAAACCTACCCAAGACCTTTATTTTGAAAGTGTAACTGGACCTAGCTTATTTACTTCTTGACAATGAAATGAGAACGGTAGACTCACAGGAAAAATAGATCATCTAGTAGATTAAATTTTGTAAGTATTTCATGAACCTTGAGACTATGTTGGAAATGAGAAAGGTTTTAAAGTTCATTATCCAGGGTCAAACCAATATTCCTTGTTGCCTGAAGTGGCAACACCACAGTATTGTCAATAGGTATGGCAACGGTGGAAAGGATGTATAGCTGGGTGTCATCAGCATAGCAGTGGTCAGGGGACTTTTTCCTATTTTTATTGACAGAACAGCATTGGATAGACAGGAAATTGGGGAGAGAGTGGGGGTAAGACATGCAGCAAAGGGCCATGGGTGTGAATCGAACCCATGACCACTGCTGAGAACTGATAGCCTGTGTACATGGGCTGCAAACTCTACCAACTGAGCCACCGGAGTGCCCGTACCTTAAAACTGTTAATAAAATCTTGGTTTCTCATGGGAAATCCACCCATCCACCCCGCTCTCTCCACATTAGGGACTTTCTCTCTGTTTATACTACATTGAAATCCCATCTCATACAGCCGCCAATGGGTAGGGGGAGTCACTTTTCTCTGACTTTGGATTTTAAGGTCATGATTCTATTCAGTTTTGCGATTCGGCTATGCAACTCGTTAAACTATCAAGCATTTATTTGTAAAGATTAACACTTAGTTGGTTTTATGCCCTGACAACTGCCGTTTACTGTACATTTTCAAATTCTTCTTCTTTGAAAAGATAGTCTATATGGTGTCAAGTGTGATGTAATAGCTGGTAAGCTCTGTCGTCATTTAAGTCAGGGACATGTGCCACAAGTAAGCTGGGCTACAGTGAAAGAAAAAAATACTGTGAGAATCACCAATTCTGCCTTTGATTTCAATTTGATTTTGCTCATTTCCATCAAATTTTGATTCAACATTGAAACTGTGGTACTATTATAATTAATGGGTATCTTGTGGGTCTGTGAGGTGGCGTGACAAAGCATTAGTATTTGGTGTAAGGACGGGCTGGCACTACTGTCTGTCCAAAGTAAATAAAAAGGAATGTATCCTTGCGCATTTGTTTCTTTTCTTTCCACTTTATTGATCTTGCACCACTCCCACACTGGGGTGTGAACCGTACCGTTACACCTCTACCTTGTAATTCCTGTAATACTGTGTATTGGCAGCAGGAAATAAAATAATCTGTCCTTCATCCTTCCTTTCACTCTCTGTCTTTCTCCCTCCCTCCCTCCCTCTTGCTGCTCACAAACAAGAAGCGGGGAAATAGTGTATGAAATTGCAGTGTGTCTTTCAGTATATGTTGAAAAATTCCATCACATGAACATAATTGAGGTGGTGAAGGGAAGCAGTTTGAAAAACCTACTTGTAATATAAAAAATGGCCTAAAGACACAGCTCTAGAGGCATTAAAGAAGGAAATGAGATTTTCAGGGTTTGTGGAAGGTTAGGAGAAATCTTAGGAGACCTGTTTAAGTGTGGTGACACCTCTCGGGAAGAAGCTGTAGAGGTGACGAATGGCTTTAGTCATGATGGACTGGTACTGTGTCTTAAAGGAGGGTTTGTTGAAAGGATGGTTGCCTGGCGCGCAGGGTCGCTAGCAACGCTTCCTGCTTTTTTTTCTCTCTCTCTCACCCCGGTGTCATGCAGCTCTTTCATGCGGGGAAGCTGAGAGTCAATCGCTCACCTACGTAGCAGAGAAAATAACACACTGGCACAGGAGGAGAGTAATACTGAACAATGAGAAAACATGTGAAGACAGGTTGTGCTGTTGGATTATGGGTGGAAGGCACATCCAGTTAAAACTGTGATGTCATTGGTTTGAGTTGAAGCCAGTTGAAGCGTTGATGTACCTCTTTGTTTTCTCTTTCCCCATATATCCTGTCAGTCTTTTATGCACAAAATTTAAAAGAAGGCACAAAGAAACATTGAACCACATTTTTTAAAATTACCTTGAATTCCTAAGACTGAGTCTCCTTACCTCTTGTGAACAGATTCTATGATATCAGGATTAAGCACGACGTGTTTATTTTTTGTTTCAATGAGAACTAACAATTCCTGCCAATACTTCACCACCATCATTTACTCTACTGTAGTGTGTCAAGATCATTTATTTCCTCTGCCAGGGAGGTTATGTTTTTGTTTTGGTTGGATTGCTGTCAGCAGGATTACAGTAAAAACTACCGGCCTGGTTTTCATGGAACTTGGTGGGAGGGTGTAGCATGGGCCAAGGCAGAACCCATTAAATTTTGGAGCAGATCTAAATCACAGAGCAGATACACAAATCATTTTTCAGGGTTGTTACCACTGCAAGATTGGGGGTCAATTGTAACACAGGTATCCATGGCAAAATGAACTAAATTTGTTTTGCAAACCTATCATAATTGACCCTTTGCTAAGCCCCACCTGCAAACAGCAACTGTCCAATCTTAACTTACCAACTTACTTCTGGATGGTGGCGTATTTTCTGTACTCTCTCAAAAATGTGAAACATAAGAGCACATGTGTGGTGAATGGAATAAACTCTGTTTTCATCTGCTCTAACATAAGCTGCAAATGTTAGCATGTTCAGCTAGCTTACTAGCTGCAGTGACTTTTGCATTTGTTCTGCGGGGGGTTGAGGAGGATGTGGGCCGATGCAGAATCACAGTGGGTCGAAGACCATGCATCTCACTCTGGCTCGCGGTCTCAGGTCTAAGCCGAGTTAGCTTAGCTCTTATCCCGGCTGTTTTTCGTGATCACGGTCTGGCTGGTCTGACTGGGTGACCTGTCTCCAAGTCTGCTGCACTTACCTGGTCCCTGTGCTTCCTTTTCCCACGTTAATGAGTGTATTTCTGTCATCTATCATGATATACCTGCCGTCTTTCACCATCCGACCAATGTCTGCTGAGATGTAAGCTAGCTTTAGCCTCAGTCTTTTAGCATTAACGTTAAACCATGTGCGCAGCTGTCAGGTAACTTTACATTTACACTTTCATAGGATTCTTCTTTTAAAACATGTCAGATGTTAACATTAAAACGGACTTTTCAGCCGAGTCAAGGAGTTAGCAGTAGCTAACATCAGCAGGCTACTCTTATAAAATCTTCAAAGACCTCGTGTTTCAACAATTGCTCCCAATTTCGATGTTATATCAGCCACCATTATCACTGTAAACTGCATAAATGCAGTGTGAGAATAGAAAGTTTGGCAGGGTTAGCAACAGTAACTAAGGAGGGCGGGGCTTAGAAGAAAATATCTTATTTATTCACCTGAATATTAGATAATAAATTGGATGTTTGCAACATTTTTTGTTTGTTTTTTCTATTAACTTAAAGTGCTTCCACTTTAAGTTAATAAAATAAGTAGTCAGCCATGACCTAAGCATGTGTAAAAAATCCCAAATATTGTAAAAAAAACAATATTTGAATTTGTGTAATTGCGAAACAATAACAATGCAGCAGTCATTAGTATTCATAGTAATAGAATAATTAACCATGCAGTGTCATTGTAGATACTGACAGTCCACACTGAGACATTTTTCTTCTTGGAATATTGTGATATTGAATATTATTTACACATCTAGCAGCCACGACACAGCAGTTGCATGCATTTTTAATCACGCTTTTGTCCATGTGATGAAACCAAATAATGAGCTAAAAGAGGCTCAAGCTCCAGTGCCCTCTTTGAATGGAGAATAACAATAGTCCAGAGACCATAAACTCATTAGAAAACTCTTCACTGAGGTCATAAATCAAGTGAGGAGCAGGGTCGTTCTATCATCCGACTTATTTTTGAAAGCAATCTGAAAAAAAAATTTACTTTAACTTTTTTAGACCCAGAAGCTCTGTCTAATATTTATCATACAGTTTATGGTCCTGAGGCAGACTTCACCACCCTTGGACCTGACAGACACCTGTGCTCAATGTGTAAAACCCCCCCCCCAAAAAACAGAGGACTCTGATTGGACAGGTCAAGTCTGCAACTGATGGACAGAGGATGCCACAGTGTCCTGTTTGAATCTTGATCCTTGTCCTAAGATCGACCATCCTGCTCTCCAAGGATGGGGTGCCCACAAGTGGGACACTGAGCATGGGTGGACGGTAAGCTTGGACTGTCAGCCTGTATTTAGCACGAGCAGTCTACGTTATTCTGCCACTATTCAACACTGTCAGTGAAAGGGTGTTTGTACCTTTGACGCACCCTTTTCTTACAGCTCTCCGTTGCTATTTGTGTCTCAGTGACTCTAAGGACAGATGAGTGTGAGACAAGCTTGGTGCCACCGTGCTTTCATTTGTGTTGTAAGAGACACAGACATAGATGCTGCATTGGCCTCTGGATCGTCGTCAACATTGCCGCAGTCTTCGTTAGGTCAAGGCTGACCTGTGAACAAGTACATATAATAGGAGAAGTGGGTTTTTCCTGGATAAAAAAGCTCTTTAACGTCTTACTTCTTATTTCTTCTATCAGTGAGTGGTGTTATATTCTAGTTTGTAGTAGTTTGATGTGGTCCCAGAGTTGCACTGCAGAATTTACACACTTTTGTGTGTTTTCTTTGGGATGTTTTTTTTTTAAGAGGAGCTCTTTGTGGTTTAGATAGACAAATTTTATGACAGGAGATTTGTCTGACATCTCCTCCCAGACGACCACAGCCGCTTCTCCTGTGACCTACATTCACTTTGTTGGAGTGTGTGCTGAGGGGGGCGGAGAGGGCTGACAGCTGGTAACAGTAACAAAACAATTTCATATTAGCAATAAGACTTGAAGTTATTGGTTATTTGAAGCCGGATGTTTTACACTCAATCGCAGTAATGATGTTAAAAAATAAACTAGACAATGCGCAGGCAAATTGTCGGCCTTGAAATGAAATCTTGAGTCCTCACCCTGTAAAAATGAAAAAGTTGAGAAAACTTAAAACTTCAAGGCAACAGACTGCAAAAGTTTTTTGTTAAGTTTTTGAAAAAGTTTTACCAACCGCTGAGCTTTTGTTGAGATGATTTACTTTTCTTCTTTAGATAAACTTAAGGCTTTGAATTTTAGAAACTTTTGTATTTTGTATTTAAACAAAATATTGGATAAATTCTTAGAATTTTAATATTTTCAATTTAAAAAAAAGAGAGGGATCAGGTTTTCAGCTCACTGTGACCAATTTTTGAATCTTTTTAAATTTAATTTGTAAAGATTCAAGTTTATCTAAAGAAGAAAGTTTGAGTTGGGGCAGAACTCAAAAATCTATTGCAGCACGTTGCCTTGAAATTTAATGCCGTCTCAATTATTTTTTTTTTTACAATTCACAGTATATATGCAGTCGTCGACCAGTCTCGAGACTGACATCAAATCCGCAGGTAAACTTGAAACAGGGTGACTTTAGGACCTTATTAGGCTGCAGTCATCAAGGGGTAGAGGTTTTTTTTTTTTCTTAAAACATGTAAGAAATTTCCATCCTTCAGTGACAAGACATCAAATTTGAAACACATCAGGACACACTGATAACTTGTAACCTATACTGCACTGTGCCAGCTGTTTAATATGACAAGGTTCATCTTTGTGCTGTGCATCCTATACATAAATATTATGCTCCGTGATGAGACCCACCGGTCCAAGCTTCAGGAGCAGTGTGATGAAGAACAGGAGGAGGTCCAGTCATTCATATACATGATCATGACTAGTATATAGTCTGATGATATGAGTGCAGGGAAGACGGCGCTCATATACCTCTCTAATGAGGCAGATAGTTTGTGACAGTTCAGTGATGGAAAATGTATGTAGAAGACATTCAATTATTTAGATCGGCCATTCCCAGAGACTCGGTAGTGACCCACAGGTGGATCATGGGAGATTTTATTTGGGACCCCAAATAAATATGGAAGACATTCTGCAAATTTAAGATTTATATCTGCACTACACCTTTTATAATGCATTCAAGTTGTGCATATTTTTATTGATGAGAGGAAAAAACAAGAGCCTGATAATTCTGCCTAAATGCACTTTTTTTTGTCTCATTTATGATGTGTGCTAAAATGTCCTTTAAAGTATACGTTTTCAATAACATGCCTTGAGAGTCGGGCTGCAAATAATTTTCATTGCAGGTTGCAGGGTTGATGAATTTCTTGATTAACTGATTAGTTTTTTTGCACAATAAAATGTTAGAAAATGGTGAAAAATGTCAATCAGTGTTACTCAGAGATAAAGATGACGTCCTCAAATGTCTTGTTTTGCCCGCAACCCATAGATATTCATTTTACTGTCATAAAGGGGTAAAGAAACCAGAAAATATTCATATTTGAGATGCTGGAATTTGAGAAATTTGAGCTTTTTTTTCGTTAAAAAATTTCTCAAAATTTGGGAAACACTGATTTAGATTTTAGAGGACAAGATTTCAACAAACATGGTAAAAGCTTTATGTTTCATTATGCTGCCCTCTGACCAGGTGTAGCCATAAATACATATACATATATCACTCTATCTGACACTGGCAGTGTGACTCACCTGACACAAATAAGCATTCATGACGCATGTGTTTTCAGAAGAAGGGGCCGTTTTGGCTTCCTCGCAAGATGCTACAATAAGTGCAGCCAAGCGTTGGTCGGGAAGCGTTTGTAATTGTGATAGCTGGGGCTTATCTGAGAGGCAGGTGAAAGCCAGTCTGAAGAACTAATTGACCGAAACGATTTGATAAATGGAATTATGCAGAGCAGTGTACTGTTTGTAGGAACCCAGAGGAAAAGTGTTTTTTAAAGAGGAAAAAAGACGGGGAAATCTGCACTTTGAATTTCTCACTCATCACCGTTTGACAATGTCATGCAGTTAACTCTTTTCCCGCCAGTGTGTTTTAATGTAATAAAGTTGCCAGCCAGCATCAGCATTTTTGACAAAGCTGACAGATTTTAACATGGAATGTATCAATAGAGAGAACAGATCTTTTAGTTTCAGACGCAATTAAAACATTTTGTTCTTGCTTTATTCATTCTTTTTTTTATAAGCACTTGAATGTTGACTGATTTAAAAAAATCTCCTTTATGTTTTTAGTCAGATGATGCGTCACAGCGTCCCCTACCGCCTCACAGTGAAAACAGCGATTGATGAAATATCTTGTGATTGGTGGGGAAAGAGTTAATCTAATTATTTATAGACATTAATCTTTATTTTTGTTTCATTAATTTTGATTAATTTACTTTATTTTATTCAGAGTTACCTGTTATTTTATTATTATCAGTATTATTTTGTTTTTATCCTTTTCTCTTTTGTCTTTTTTAACTCTATTTTTAGTCTATTTTTTATATTATTATCATTGCTTTTAGATCTATTTTATTGTTTGTCATTGTCAACACTTTTATTCCTTGTTTTTCTCTCTATTTATAATAGAGTATATAGTTTTCATTTCACTGTGTTACAGCCAATGGGGATTCAACAGAGAACCATGTACAGTATATTCCAACCCACCATGGAGGTTCTACGAAGAACCTTCTTATATTTCAAGGGTTTAATCTAGAACCAAGCCAGGGGGGTTCTGCAGAAACCCTTCTTATATTCCAGTGGTTCTTTGGATGAAAAGGGTTCTTAATGGAACCCTTAATCTTACAAAGAACCCTTGTCAAATGCTGTCTACCAAAAAGAGTTCTTCAGAAGCAAATGATTCTGGATATAATCTCATCCCC
>JAJHUR010076003.1:0-10069 GCA_027495735.1 Lutjanus campechanus | reverse complement strand
GTCTGCACGTGACGTCACCGCTGAGCTTATTTGGATGTTTCTGACGCTCACATCAAATCGCAGTGTTACTCTGCTTGTAAGAGGAAAACACTCGTCTCTCGTGCCCAAAGACACAATAACACCGTTCACTCTATTGTCTGTGTACACATTACATATGGTTCAAATCAGAGCTCCACAACATGTGACATCGCTCAAGTATCACATGAAAACATGACTGGATTTTTTTTTTCTGTGTGTTGCCTTGATTAAAGCGGAGCGGCTGCAGATTGGAACCATGTGTTGGCTTGTCTCTGGGTACTAGTGTCATGCTGCTGAACACACTCCTGTTCCAGGTCAGTGGAAAACAACACACATATTAGTAATATTCTAATTAAACTGTGGGTTTTTTTCTTAAGTGAGGCCTGACAGAGGTGGGGGCGACAGGGATGGCACAGCCCCCCTCCCGGCATCTCATTGACGACTCCTGGCGCCCCAGCTACCACCGCGCGATGGCGATAGGTAATTGGCTTGGTATCAGAACCTCTGAATCAGATGTCTGTTAACAGCTCTTGTTGGAAAACCAATCAAGCAGCCAAAACAGTTGCAAAACAACTACAAACAGATGTAAAATCACTACAAAAAGACATAAAAAAGACCACAAAATGACTCATGATTGCTGGTCTGGATGACTTTTTCCTTTATTGTTGTCGCCATGGCTATAGATTATACAAAAACAACAAATGGCATCTTTTGATATCATTTCATCTTTCTCTCTCTCTCTCTCTCTCTCTTTGAAATTGAAATATATCTGGAAATACACATTAACATGAATTGAACATATTAGCAAAGATAAATCAGCCTATTCATAACACTGTGAGCTAGCTAATCTAGTAAATCATTGTGTAGCGCCTATTCATAACAGCAAAAGCTAGTTAGCTACATGTGGTATTATTATGCCATGTGTAGCAGACACTTTTGTAAGCCATGTTGGATCGTTTGGTATCTTTGTGACATACCCTCCACCTCAGAAACCTCTGGCGATATAGTGCAGAGGGTGAGGCTAGCACGGTTAACATTAGCCAGTCCCTCCAGGAAGTTGCGATGTTGCGATCGCAACAATTCATGCAAGTTCAACCAATCTCTTTGAATTCTGCACGACCGTGCAATTTCGTCCAAACTTCGCTACTTTTCCCCAAATTTTGACCAATCATTGTTACTTCCCACGAGTTCTACCAATCATAGCGGTCCCCCATGGAAACATCATACATGCACATGTCAGTGAACTGACTCCATGTTCTGTTTTATTATTCACTATTAATTTGCATTTTTTCGTCTTGTCACGGATGCTGAAAAGAACACAGAACGCTTCTTTGTGGAATGGTCCCCTGGGGAACTTCTTTATTTTACAAATAGAACTAGATTAGAGTTTTAGGTTAAAGTTTGTGTAATCCTGAGATTTTTTTGGGAAGGTTACTTAGAGCATCTAGCGTTGAATGCGGATTTGGTCTCCTTGGAACAAGCTGTTTTTGATTTTTAATTAATTATACAAATAAATGCAACTTTCTTTTGCAATTTTCATTTGCTCCTGCAATTTCATTGCATAAAAACGCCTAAAGATATTGCAGCATGCATTGCAATTATTTAGAAAAGCTGTCATTTTGTTCATTTTGTCATTTTTGGCTGCAGCCATCACAAAAACAGCCCTTAAAATCCTGGAGGGACTGATTAGCCATGCTACATGCTGACTTAACAGCTACAGCAAATTAAAAACCAAAAATGTTCTATGCAATATACTGTATGTCGGATGGCTGCCTATGAAACCCGACCTCCAGCGGGTGCCCACTAGTGGCCGTAGGAGATCATTGCATGTTCCTGTCTTTTGTGTCATCAACTTGTATGTTCACGATGACGTTGTTTCACACTGCAGCGTGGTAAAGTGTTTTTTCTTCACTGTATTAGAGGTCACTATACAGTCCTCAACATAGAAATCCCCAGAGAGCAAGTAGGGAGAAGTCAATGAGTGAATGATTTTGGACACATTAGTTCCACAATTTGGTATTCAAGTAGAATGTATTATTTTTCCTTGTACATGGCAGACGCACGTTGTGCAGACATCAGGATTATGAGCTACACCTCCTTCATGTTAGCTTCTTTCTGACCTGCTACTTCCACAATTTGCATCCCCTTCTATTTGATTGGCCAACGGCAGGGAGTTACTGCTGGACGTTCAGCACAGTGAACCCGGAGTGACAATTCTTCACACTCTTCTCTTAAAAATGAGCACAAAAACTAAAAAAATGAACATGGTTCAAATAACTTATGATGTGTTCAGAATATTTTATTCAGGTTTCCACATTTAGAAACCTTTTATGTCAATATTTTTTTGTGTGTGTTATTTTGTAAAATTTGATTAAAGCATATCTGATTTTTATATTTTTTAAATTTATGACACAATTTTAATATTTTTTTTATTATCAATTATTATGGTTTATTGAACAACAGAACCTTTTACCTTTTGTTGCACAGATTTTGCTGATATGAAGCATTTGAAAATGGCATCACAATAGGCAGAAATACTAATGTATGTACTCTCTGATAATTTCTTTTCAAAGGATCTCTCGTTTTACTTACTTCTTTTGTACATTTTGTTTTGCTGCGAGGCTTGTTGGAGAGAACAGGAATTTTATTGCCAACGGCTGCTTCACTGTAACAGATGTTCATATGAAAAATGAAGAACTTAAACTTATCTTTGAAACAGTGCCTCAGCCTGCCTCCACAATTCAAAAGTTTCCAAACCTTTGTCTGGATGTTTCAGGGGGAGATTACAGTTGCTTTACAAATAAAGAGTGATTTGATTTGATTTGATTTGACATTTGGCACACTTCAAATATTTCTCCTCATAACACTCCGCTTACACTTATCACAGGAACTGCACAATCTGAAGCCAAACCACACTGTTACCACTCAATGCAGTTGTTCTTTTTTCTCCAGCATTTCACAAACGTATCTCATACTCCCAAATGTCAACCCAAGAAAACAGAAAACAGGTGGTAAGTGTGCTTGCTGCGTAAAGACAAAATTACATTCAATCAGCGTGCCCAGGGAGGGAAATTTCCATCTGCCTTGTGCCAAGTTCTGCAAATAAAGAGAGAAAAATCAATTGGCTGTTTCATGATTGACCAAATCCCTTCGCCCACGAGTGTTGAAATCCAATGACCTGCACAGCTGATATATTGCTTCTTACCTGGAGAATGATAATGCAATCTTTTCACTAATTGAAACAGGGCTATTTGAAGTCCCTTCTCATTCTGTGGAGCAGCTTTTGTTGTTTTTGCTTTGTCAACAGCTGAGAAGTCAGTGCCATGAATTCACTGCTGTTTTGTTTTTTCGAACATTTTGTTGGTTTTGTAACTGAAGGATCTTTTTTTTTTGAGGGAGAGGGTGATTTTTTTTTGTAGTTAAGATGAAAAATAAACCTGAGCTCTTGGGTTATATTCAAGCTGGATCTGTTTACATCTACACTCTTTAGAAAGTAAAACATATTCAAGGCAATATTCAAAAAATTGGGAATATTCTTTTAATAAACAAATGTTCTGACACCACGAGGCTTTTCACCTGCAGCATGGCTCTGGGGATGACAATGTCAGTCCACCAGACTGAAATATCTTTAAAATTTCCATGAAATTTTGTACAGACACTCATGTTCCCGAGGATCAATATATAACAAGCTGTACAACAAAGAGACAAAAACTAGAAATGATATGTTCTTCATTAGACTTTATTAGTGGGTAATCAGAGACACATCACATTACAACAGAACTGTAGCGTAAGCTAAAGCGAATGCCCAATTAAAAACAACATGTGAACCAGCTCTACCAAGTGAAGGCCAAAATTATAGACATAGAGGAACATTTTATCAATGAGTGACTGCACAGACTTCTTGTAATACTGTAGACAGAAAATGTGATTTGATCAAAGAAGCAGGGATCCGTCTCGGCTACTCTGCTAATTGTACGGGACCGAGCCACACAAGGTGCATCTCATAGCAGATATGTGATTTGCCTTCAGTTTACTGTTCAGCTGTGTTGTTATGTGTCGCTAATTACCCTCTAATAAAGCCTAATAAGGGTCTAACAGTGGGGAACAATGCACTTAAGTTTACAGCGCAGTTATTTTGTAATGCGTCCCAAATTACTCTCTGAAAAAAGTCTTATTAGGGTCTAATAAAGGGTCTAATACTGTCTAATAATTATTTCTAGTTTTGTCTAATTTGATACAAAGTACAGCTTGTTACATCTTATTGTCTGTAAAATGTGGAGCCGTCACACTTATGATTCAGAGTGAAATCTCTCAGCAACTGTGTGGAATAACATTCAATTTGTTGAAATTGACATCTTTGTGAACTTTGGTCATCACTGTAAATCTTACATGAACCTCGAGGACAAAAGGTAGACTGTGCACAGCTGCTGTTTAAAAACCAAGCTTTCAGAAAGTCAGTCGGGTCTTAACTTGACACATAAAGATTTCTGTTAGATCAAAATATTGTTTTATAAATGTTTTATTTACCCAGAGACATTGTTTTCAACAGTGGTGGAAGAAGTACTGAGATATTTTGCTTAAAGCTATAATATGTAACATTTCCACAATGAAATATCTAAAAAAACATTAGACATAGGTTACATATTTTGTTGAGTTGTGTACTTACATTATGCCAAATGTTTCCAACAATGTTCAGACACAGAGAAATCCATAATTTGTTTATAGTAACTGTATGTTTCCTCTTAGCTGTAGCTAGCTAGCTGTTATAACTTCTGGGAAAACATTTGGTACGTCAGAGTGTGGACGGAAGTCGGTGACTAAATGTAACATGAATAAAACGTACTGATACTGTATTTCTTACTGCTTAAAATTACCTCGTCCATGCATGCATGACTGACTCACATCAGATAGATTTTCAGCCATTATGGTGGTTGTTTTACAGCGAAGAATACAGCTCCCATGTTCCCACGCTACCTCACAATGTCATCAAACGTTTTTTATTGTTGTTTTAATGTGAGAGACACCGTTTGCTGTACAATTTACACATTGTGCATTTATGTTAAAGTATCACGACCACAATGATAAAACACTACATCGCAAGTAAAAGTCCTGCTTTGCAGCAGTCTTTAAATGTTGTTATGGTAAAGCTGTATTGTAACAACCTTACTGTAGGGTAGTTAAATCTATAACAATGTATATTCTATTGTTTTATGCATATAATCTTGACTCAAAAGTAACCAGTAACTATAGCTATGAGATAACTGTAGTGGGGAGAAAGTACAATATTTATAAATGTAGAGTGGAAAAACTCAAGTAAAGTACAAGTATCTCAAAACTGTACTTAAAAACTTAACCTGTTTCTGTAATTGGAGAATAAGCACATATTTAAATTAAATAAGAATATAGTGAACACAAAGATATGATCATAAGAATTTATTGATCAGACAAATATCTGACTCATCAAACTCCTCTGCTGTGCTCAGCTTCAGGCCTGACTTACAGATTTCTCAGCACAGCAGACATGAAACACTGACATCAGCTTTGTTGTGCCTCTTGTAAGTCAGAGATTTTGACCCGGCACGCTTGTCCTTGTAAAATTCACAATCGAGAATCAACCAGAAGGATTTAATCAGATATTTTCAGCCGCTGACCTTGGTCACAGAACATAAAGGCGGCCCATCAACAGCTTGAATACGAAATGTCTCTCAGAGCAAGAGGAGCATATGCAGCATCTGTGCAGGATCTTCCACATCACAGAATCTCTCTGTTTCTTACATTCCCTCTGAAGTCAGCGGAGGAATACAACAGCAGCTGAAATCTTGGCTCGCCATCCTTCAATCTCGCAGATCAAACGCACTTACCAACAATCCTGAGGAGCCTTGCAGTTTCTCACACATCTGTCAACGTTTTCAGGTGCTCCCCCGCCTCCCGGTTCCCCAACGAGAACAAGTTTGAGCATTAAAAGTCCCCCAGAGACAGGTGAATGGAGAAAAGAGGGAGAGAGGACATTGATCTGGTTGTGTAACATGGTGCAGTTTGCCATAGGTCAATGAAATTCCATCAGCTTCTTCCCCTTTGGTCAATATCCATCTGAAGAGTCTCTGCAGACATTGTCTTCCCTCAGCCCTCGGCCACTTGTATTCATCTTCAGTCGGCTGTTTTCAGTGAGCAGACAGAATCAGATTGCAACAGGAGAGGTTAAAGAAAGAAAAACACTTGATGAGCATAGCACGCTCCAGAAAAACAGCAGACAGTGTTTTTTTTTCTGGTTTATAACTGTTTTTAGTGTAGAAATCTCTGATTTAATATCTGTCAGGGTGAAGAATTCATACATTTAAGGCTAAATTTTAAAATGCCATCAGCATAATTTTGATTACTGAAACAATAAGCACATTATGAATCCTTTTGCCCATGCTGAACCTGTAAATACAGGCAGAGGATAATATAGATTCTGACACCATATCCTCAATACATGCATTTGTTTATTGATGCTCCCTTTAGTGGTTTCTTACGCCCCTTTGGCTCAAAGGTGAAACTATGTCAATGATAATATCACTTACAGCGTCTTCTACAAGGTTTCTTGCTTTAGTGGGAGAAATCCTCAGATCCTTTGCTTGAGTATCAATACAAAAATGTAAAAAAAAAACAACAACCTCTAATCTAGAATTTTACTACAGAAGTATTATCAGCAAAAAGTACTTAAAGTATCACAAGTAATAAGTACTCATTATGGAGCAGAATGCTCTATGTGTGAGTTTGAGATTTATTACAGATTTTCTTTTTCCTTCAATGTGATGACATACTTTAATCGCTGATGTATTTATTTAAGTAGATTAGCCCAAAACCAACACCCTGATCTGGTTAATTATCATTGTGCAATAGGTTGTTTGTGTGCATGTGTGACCAGTGGAGCTGGAGCTCGTCTGCAGCTAATCTCACTTGCTACTGGACACATTGGCCTAATATTTTTTGTGCACATTTATGACTGCATTCTCAACGACCTCTTGTGGTTGCGGTGATTCACAATTTTTGACAAACCTATTTCATTGACTGTTCTGCTGTATACCGACCTGTGATCAACAACTGCTAAGCTAAAATCAAGGCTTGCCTCTTCTATTGCATGGCACATTGTCACGGTTCAAGAACTGACGTTCATCGAAAAGTTTCATTTCATCTTAAACTGGAGTTTTTGTAATTCACTTACTGTTTTATTTAGGTATGTCTTCCCTTGTGTGTCTTTGTTGTCTTTACTTCCTGTCTTTGTCGGTTTCCCTGCATGTTTTTAAATGTCTGATTGTTTTCACCTGTCTTTGAGTGTTTCCACCTGCCCCTAATCACCTCCCCAGCGTATTTTGCCTTGGGCGCTTTTCATTACGCTGAATTATGCCTCCTCGTCTCCTCTCTCCATTACTTGATTCTGGTCCGCCATGATGAATCATCTTCCAATTCCTTAAATACACTAGGAAGAGAGCGAGGATACACCGGTGCATCTTACCGGCTGATTCCACCAAGTATGGCAGGTCTGTGCCACGGTTCTGATCTGTCTGCAGCATAGCGTTTTTTCCGCCTGATTATGTTTACTTGCTCAGATTTTGTTGATTAGGTCTTCTTCTCTTTGTACTTCTACCACGGATAAGCAGACTACATGGTTAAATAGTTTCTTTTCTGTCTGTCATGATCGTGAGTCTGTACAGGGTCTTTTATTTTGAAAATTAACCAGATTCTCCCTGCCTTTTCTGTGTCTGACTTCCTGTCCATTCGCTGCCTGGGACGTGCCGAGGCACTGCTGCTGGAATCACAAGCATTGTGTAGAATGGCTGTGATCAGCTCTAGCTGATGTGGCGTGACCGTAATGCAACGCAGCCATTTGCCATGGTGGAATTTAGCTGTTACGTAAAGTCTTTTATTAAGAGGAGTGATGCTGATTGGGCAGTTTTGGTGATCGTCATCCTACGTCATCAAGACCCACACAGAGACATCAAAGTCCAGTGACTGACGGAAGTTTCTACAGCACTTGAATGATTCTGAATATTTTGTGAATAGTTTTTTGGTGTCACAAAGGTCTCAGAAGCTGATTATGAGCAATATTAGTATTATTAGAGTGCAAATCACAGCATGTTCTAAATGTTCTAACACAAACAGGTAGAGACAGGATGAAAAGGAGACGTCTAGTACAGTGATGATTCAGAGCTTATTGCTGGGATCACTCTGACACACTTTTTAATGGACTGATCAGGGAAAATACCTGCAGTAGCATGCTTACTTTGTAGTGTCATCTATAGATCATAAAATAAAACACATTACACAGTGAGAAAGTGATATAATGTGTTGATGTCTAACACTTTGTAACGGGATACTTTCATTGCAAAGAGTTGTGGCATCATGCAAAGCAGAAGTTTGTCTTTTGTTCCTTTTTTTAATTTTATAATAAAATCAACAGACGCACCTTCTCACACAGCTGTGTGTGTATTATTGTGCACATGACAGTAATACGAGTAAATAAAGTGTTTCTCTGGACATTTGTAGTCGGTTTGACAGCTGATACAGCTGTTACCAACTTGTTATCAGTAACTGTCGTTGCTTCAGACTGACGCTTAAAAGAACCCAGGATTTTTCATTTCACAACTTCTCCTCCGTCCTTGCATCTCTCTCTCATATCCTCGGTGGGAGGAGCTAAGACGCGAGGAGAGGAAGCGAGTGGAGGAGACGAGGAGACAAATTTAGCGAATGAAAATCACCCCTTGTGTCTGTTCCTCTTCAGCTGCTAGTTCATCTTCATTTTTGTGGTCAAGACTCCCAGTGTTTTTGTTGTATTTCCCTGTGGTTTTTTGGGTGGTTTGCTGGACCTCTCACACTTTGGACTTGATTTGCCTTGTTTTGTCTATCTGCCAAGTTTTTTTTGTGTGTGTGTCTTTTGTAATCCAATTCAACTTTGGATCTTCACCTCAGGTTGTTGCATGTCTGCATTTGAGGCAGTTTCAGTAAATCTCCTCTTCAGTCTTTTGTCTGGAAGCTTAGAAGAGCTTTTATTTCAAGTGGCAAAGAAAAACAACAATGGCCGAATTTTACACTTGTTTTTGTCTTTTGGTATCAACTACTTAATTTCTTTTTTCGCAACATCCCTAGTGGCCACCATACTTGAGTGTTCAAGGACCACTTGCAAATGAGAAATGCAGACTTCGCTACAAAAATCAGCTGTAACTCACTTCATTCAAAACCAATTTTCATGAAATTTGGTTTGTTAGAAACGTGAGAAATTGAAACATGATAGTGGTTTGCTGTCGGAATAAAATTCAGTTCGTTTGAGCGATCTAGGGAGGCCTGTATGCCAAAACATTAACCATCTGAATAGCCACAAATTCCACCGGGACATGCAGACTCTGACCTATTAACAGGCAGCATCAAATAAATTATTCAGAATTTTTAATTTTCGTGAGTTTCTCCAAAAATGTAGATTTCTATATTGTATATATATTTCATTGTTGTAAAGCTGCCTGGTTGCTTGTAATGTTCTAAATAAATAACATGTTCTAAACACACATAAGTTTCGACTTATCATCTTGTTGATTGTTTTCTGATTAAGTTCATGGAGTTAGATGAACCCAGGATGCTCATATACAAAAACACCATTAGAAAACTCAATATATAAGCAAACTTACACCATACTATACAAAAAAATCTCAGTTTCTGCACCTGGCAGTTGTGGCATTGCAGCAGGTGCTTCACCATCTGTTGCCTCTGTAGAAATCTGCACTCTACTGAATGACCTCTTCTAGGATATCTGTGTCTCGTTTCTCAATTTTAATTCAGTTGAAAGATTTACTGTACTATGATTTATAGGTTATCAATATCATCATATCAAAATCTAACTGAAGGAATCCCAAGAAAGATTAAATTGAAAGCAACTGGACTTGTTCAAAAGCCTTTTCCAAGAAGCTTCATCAGTTCATGCCAAGAAGAGGCAAGAACTGATGAAGCTTCTTGGATGAGAGGCGAAACGTCTTCAGAAAAGGCTTTTGAACAAGTCCAGTTGCTTTCGATTTAATCTTTC
>JAJHUR010076002.1:0-10168 GCA_027495735.1 Lutjanus campechanus | reverse complement strand
GGACTAGGCATGCTTTTAACTGAAGGTGAACAACAGCAAGCAGCACTATGCCGCTGTCAAGAAGTCCGCTTTGCGGCTCCTTTAAATGACTAGCGGGATTTAACTTTGACGTCAGTCACGTGAAGAGCGTCCAAAGCGGCCAAAATATTTAGCCGCTTTGGACGCTGTCCTCTTTCTCGCTTTTGCCTCTTTTGGTCTGAACGCACAGTAAGAGAGTTACAGTAGATTACGGTGAAGGTTGTGTTGTGTTAATATGTCAACACATCCAGTGAATTACAAACTGAAGTTAAAGTCACAAGCAATGATGAACTGACCCTCATGTCCCCCTTGTGGCAGCCGATCAAAATGAAAACTGTCACACATGGCTTATGTCCTGTTGCTAGTGGGTCAATGACTATGACGTGTAATTGTCATGTAGATGTCCTCAGGCCAGGACTCTTATCAAACATCTTAAGTTTGGGGCAGATTTGACCATGTACCCCGGAGATACAACAATTTCCTGTTTTATGACAAAACATGCTTTTCAACAAAAGCTCAAAATTCAAACATCTTTTCACTGTGAAGGTCTTTAGATTGCACTGGGAAAAGTACAATTGCAGAGTAAATTTAAAACTTCCTGTTGGGTTCAGGTTTTGGCTCAAAGAGTTTTTAAGTACATCTGGACTTGACACGTGTCTACTGCACTTTATACATCTAGCTGAAATGTACTGTGAGGGCTGCTTCATTGAAATTTCATATGGGGGCTCTTTAGAGTCAGTTTGCCAAACCCACAACCAAGACCTACATCATATGTGAGTTTTGTGCACCTTTAGCCCCTCAGTGTTTTGTGATTAAGAGTAGGTCACTACATGATTTTTTTTTTTTTTTAATCACTTCAAAGGGCCTCAGAGATAATGGTGTCAGCTGTTGACAAGATGTTTTAATGTGGCCAAATATGGACTGCTGATATGTGGCTAAAACCTGACCCCAGTAGGGTCCGGCTGGGTGACCCGTCTCAAGCTCTGTCATAAAGACTCTCCAGCTCACCTGAATGAGTTCTGATTCTATACGCTAAATAAAAATAATGATAATGGTATTAATCATATTATTGAATAAAATATCTTTAAACACTGTGTTAGTTTTCTTGATTTGTTATGACCTCAGTCAGTTGTTTGTGGAAAAAATGCTAGAATACTTAATCAATTTGCAATACAGCTGAACTACATCCAATGAAGCTGTATTCGTTTGAAACACTGGTTTCACATGCTTAATGTTCAAAATAAAGTGAGAAAATTAAGGAAATTTGGGTTAGGATATTTCAGAATAGTGTGAAATCAGAACAAATGAATTACAGGCCTGTGTGGAGTTTTAGACTTAACTCACAAACCTGAGGACTGTCTTGTTGGACTGATCTCATTAAAATCAAAGTGTGTCCGATGGAGATGATGTGTATCGAGCCGAAGGGCAGAAGTGTCAATTTTATGAAAAGAGTTTGAGTTCAACCACAAACTCGTTCCTTCACATGATTGCTATGAAAATAGATCTATTTCAGATGTGTGCAGGAGGCTCTGAAATCACAAGGAAGTGAAATGTTTATCTTGACTGCATGACTTGACATGATGATGATGATGATGATGATGATGAAGCAAACAAATAAGGACGTAACAATACATCAAATATCACAATAAAAAAAAAATCTCAATACCATGCTGGACTGTGACAATATCTACAGTGATTGTTAAGGCAGAAGTACAGTTCATGGTCATAAATGCAGTTCATATGATTAAAATGTGTTAAGAAAATGCATAATTCAATAATATAAGTACAGAGGAGTTTAATAATTCATAATTTCATTTATAACTTTATAATGGTTAAAAAGGTTAAAAAGTCTATTGGAATTCATGTTTTTATGTGATTTCATATATGCTGATAAAGGTAGTACTTCCCCTTTAAGACCGCATGGGGCCGCTAGAGTTCCTTGTTTACAGGGCTTGAGAGCTGGAGAAGCAAACGGTTTTCTTACCTCTTTCTTAAGTAATTAGTTGCAACAAGTGTGTTAGCCAGCCACTTTCCTTTGTAATTTTGTGGAAATAAACCTGGAGATTTTTTATATTTTTTCTTCACAACAAAAACGTTTCCTGAGTGGATTTTGTGGAACTGCACAGCTGAGCTACAGACACTGCCGGTGGAAAGCAACTTCTTGCTAGCAACAGACTGATGAGTAAGCCACTGCTAGATCTCAAGCTAACCAAACCTCTACATTAGTAAGAAAAGCGGCTTGACATTGGACAAGGAACCTGTGGAGAGGTATGTGGATTGATGTTTTTCAAGATTCAACGAGGGACCTGAAAAAAAACATTCTCAATTAGCCTACTGTGGCTGCGAGTGGCTCGTGAGTAATGAGCTAATGTGCTAACTAGCGATAGGCTCGTCCTTGCTGCTTTGTGACTGTTAGTTAGCAAATGGGACCTGTGTAATTACTGGAAGCGCCGTCTGCAAGGCAATCATGGCGGGGACAGGAACAGAGGAGACAGTAGGACTAACTGAGGAAAAAGAAAAGAGAGTTGTTAAACCAACTCTTAAAGCATTGGAATATAATCTGCAAACGAAAATATCCTCAAGAAGAGCTATACTGGGCCAGCTTACAGAGAAAAAGAACGAACTGCATGCCTTAATGGATGAAGACGTGAATGCAGAAAACATTGAAAAAGAACTGTTGACCAAATATGAAGAACTGCTAAAGGATTTCAGTGAAATAAATGAGCAGGTTAAAGACCTATTTAGCCAGGCAGGATGTGAAGAGAATATGAACACAGATCAAAGGGACTGGTTCGAGCCAAGAAACAGTGAGCACATAGACTTTGTACGAGAAGTGAATTCATGGACACAAGCGGCTAAGCTACGCCAAGAGGAAGCTAACAGGCTTAATGATGAGATAAAACCTGAAGATAGTGTGTCAGTCACCACCAAGAAATCTAAAAAAACCAAGTCTGTCAGTGCAGCTTCAGCAACATCGTCAGCTCGTTCAGAACGCTTAAAGTTGGAGATGGAAAGAGCTGCTCTGTTAGCTAAGTCAGCTACATTGAAGAGGAGACAGGCTTTAGAGCAACAAGCTTTAGAGCTCAAGGCTGAAAAGGAAGAGTTGGAGCTACAAGCCGGGCTCGCCACAGCTGATGCTCAACTTACCGTGTTAAAAAAATATGAAGGCTCAGAAGCATCTGGCAAGACCAAAGGAAGTAAAATGAATGTTCTAAACCCTACTCCAGTAAAGTGTGACGTCAACTACAGTAAAAGTGGTAACAGTGGTGGTCAGCATAGCCACACAACAAGAAGAGATGCATGTGACCATGTCATACAAGCTCCTGTATACCCAGTGGACAATTCTGTGAGTACAGATAATTTGGTTACTGTCATGCAATGCCAAAATGACATCACTGAAAGCCTACTAAGACAACAGAAGCTCTCTACATTGCCACCACAGAACATTCCTGTTTTCAAGGGAGATCCAATAGAATATCGTCTCTTCATGAGTGCGTTTGAACATAGCGTAGAGAGTAAGACTGAAAATAGCAAAGATCGTCTTTACTATTTAGAGCAACACACCATTGGACAGCCTAATTACTTAGTGCGCAGTTGCTTTCACATGGACCCAGATCAGGGCTATTCTGAAGCCAAGAGACTTTTGAAAGAACGCTTTGGGGATAAATACAAGATATCCATGGCTTATCTGGACAAAGCTTTAAACTGGCCCTTCATAAAAGCAGATGACAGCAAGGCACTCAAGTCATACGCCCTCTTTCTCACAAGCTGCAGTAATGCGATGGCAGACCTTGAGTACTTAGATGAGATGGAAAATGCTGCCAACATGCGCACAATCATTGCAAAACTCCCCTACAGACTGAGAGAGAGATTCAGGAGTGTTGCCATAGACATTCAGAAAAGACAAGATCGACGGACAAGGTTCAAAGATGTGGTAGCGTTCATCAACACGCAGGCAGAAATGGCATCACATCCCGTGTTTGGTGAAATCCCAGGACAAACAAAACACCAGACAGACAGTAAGACTGGAAGGACAGGCGGAAAGAAAAACATCACTACACTGGCCACCGAGGTAAAACCACAGCAAACTAGGAAAAGTGTTGAGGATGGAAACAATAAAACAGTGGAGAAAGGAACACGTGGATAAAGCCTTTAATAAACCTTGTATCTTCTGTCAGGGAGATCATACAATGGAACAATGCAAAAAACTTCAAAAAATGTTGCACAAGGAAAAGTTGGAGTTCCTCAAGGGCAAAGGACTCTGCTTCAGTTGTCTTACATCAGGACACATGAGTAAGGCCTGTGAAGAAAAGAAAAGCTGTCAGATATGTTCAGCAACTCACCCTACACTCCTACACATAAAGCAGAAACCCCAAGACTCACCAAGGGATGAGGCTTCGAAGTTGGAGCATAAAGACGAGTCTCCTAAAGTGGTCAGCGGTTTTGTGGATGCAGGGGACACAGGCCCCCAGACTGGGGCCGGGGGTTCCGATAGCATACTCGCCATCGTTCCTGTGAGAGTAAAGGCAAAGAAGGGAAACAAAGTGCTGACTTGTTATGCGTTCTTGGACCCAGGAAGTAATGCTTCTTTCTGCACTAACAAGCTGGCAAATGACCTTCACCTGCAAGGAAAAAATGTGAACATCCTACTCACCACCATGGGAGAACAAAAGACTGTCTCCTGCAAAGCTGTACCAGACCTAGAAGTGAGCAGCCTGGAAGGCAACGACTTCATCAAGCTCACAGAAGTTTTCGCACAAAAGGTTATCCCTGTGAGTAAAGAAAACATTCCGACTCAAGAAGACGTGGATAAATGGCCACATCTGCAAGGTGTACGAATCCCTACAATCGACGCAGATGTCAGTCTTCTGATTGGGACTGATGTGGCGAAAGCCCTTGAACCAGAGGAAGTAATCCGCAGCGTCAAAGATGGACCGTACGCAGTACGCACAGCACTAGGATGGACTGTAAACGGACCGCTGCGTGAGAACATTGGAAATCGGTCAAAATATGGATGCCCACAGATCATGACAAATCGCATCTCAGTGACTCGACTGGAAGAATTATGGGCTCAGCAATTCAAGTGTGATTTTCCTGAGAACGCTCAGTCAGAGCATTTGGAAATGTCCAAGGAAGATCAGCTGTTCATGGATCGAGTCTCTGAGTCAACCAAGCTGGTCGATGGCCACTACTCAATTGGGTTGCCATTGAAAAACAAAGATGTGAAAATGCCCAATAATAGAGCAGTGGCAGAGCAACGAGCGCTCAACATGAAGAAGAAGCTTCAGAGAAACCAGAAGTTCAAAGAAGACTACGTCAGCTTCATGAACGACATGATCAGCAAGGGCTACGCTGTAAAAGTACCAAATGAAGACCTAAAACGGAGTGATGGAAAGGTGTGGTTTATCCCGCATCACGCTGTTTACCACCCTAAGAAGCAGAGAATATGAGTGGTATTCGACTGTGGCGCTTCTTACCAAGGAACCACACTTAACGAACAACTACTTCAAGGGCCTGACATGACAAGCAGTCTCATCGGCGTCTTAACAAGGTTCCGTCAAGACCAAGTCGCAGTAATGGTGGACGTGGAAGCAATGTTTCATCAAGTTAAAGTACCACCAGAAGACGCTGACCTTCTCAGGTTCCTGTGGTGGCCAGACGGCGATGTCTCACAAGAGCTGCAAGAATACAGGATGGAGGTCCACTTGTTTGGCACCACCTCCTCACCAAGCTGCGCGTGTTATGCTTTGAGAAAATGCGCAGAAGATAACAAGAGCAGTTTTGATGCAGCAGTAGTGGATACAGTTTTGTGTAACTTCTATGTGGACGACTGTTTGAGATCAGTTGCATCCGAGCAAGAAGCAGTCAAGTTATATCAAGACCTGAAGGCCATCAGTCAAACAGGAGGATTCAGACTAACAAAATGGATGACCAACAACCCGAATGTGTTGTCAAGCATTCTAAAAGAGGATCGGGCAACTGAAGTCAAAACCCTCGACTATGACCAGGAATCACTCACCATCGAGAGAGCTTTAGGCGTACTGTGGTGTATCCAGTCAGATCAGTTTAAGTTCCACGTCAACATCCAGCAGAGGCCTCTCACCCGAAGGGGAATCTTGGCAATGATGAGTTCAGTCTACGATCCACTTGGGATGTTGTCTCCAGTCGTACTGCCTGCCAAAAACATCTGTGCAGACTGAGAACAGGATGGGACGATGCTGTGCCAGACCATCTCGCACAACACTGGTCTAGGTGGATGGACGAGCTTCAGCAGCCCACCAGCTTTGGAGTGGACCAGTGCTTCAAACCACCAGAGTCTGGAGAAACAGTGGAGGCTCAACTACATCACTTCAGTGACGCGAGCGAAACAGGCTACGGTGTTGTCAGTTACCTGGTCCAGAAGAACAGCAGCAACCAAATACACTGCTCATTCATCTTGGGGAAGGCAAGGGTTGCCCCTCTTAAACCCTCAACTATCCCGCGGTTGGAGCTGACAGCGGCTACCTTAGCTGTTAAGGTGGACACCACACTAAAGAAAGAACTGCAGATTCCACTGTCAGATTCCAAGTTCTGGACAGACAGCACCGCTGTACTGAAGTACATAGCAAATGAGAAGAACAGATTCAAGACATTTGTGGCGAACAGGGTTGCTACAATCTTACAAGCATCAAGAGTGGAGCAATGGAGCTACATCAACACACGGTTGAATCCAGCCGATTACGCTTCCAGGGGTCAAAGGGTGAGTGTGTTCACACAGAATGAAGTATGGATCTCAGGGCCCGCCTTCCTCAGCAAGCCAGAATCAGAATGGCCAGACCAGCGTGTTCACTTGGAGGAGCTTACAGTGGCAGATCCTGAGGTCAAGAAAGGCATACTCATTAACGCTACTACAGTGGAAGAAAACACTGATGTAATGCAACAACTAACAGAACACTTCTCTTCTTGGATACGGCTAAAAAAGGCGGTGGCATGGCTCACTTGAGTCAAAGGAACACTGGTAAATCTGTCAAAGAAGAGGAAATAAGTGAATAAATCATGCAAGGACCAAGAACAAGTGAACAAAGAAATGACAAGCTACAAGAGGAGTCTCAAACAGACTTACCAGACTCTGGACGATCTGCGACAAGCTGAGATGGATATCATCCGTCATTGTCAGCAAAGGAAGTTCAAAGAGGAAATGTCTGCTCTTCAGAGAAAAGAGCCCGTCAAGAAAAGTAGTCGAATCTTCAGACTGAATCCGCAACTCCAGGAGGGAATCCTTCGTGTTGGAGGAAGGTTAAGTCGAGCATCCATGCCAGCCGAAGCCAAGCACCCAATGCTCCTGCCTAAAGACCATCATGTGGCTGATCTGATTCTCCAGGATGCACATGAGCGACTGGGACACAGTGGGCGCAATCATGTCTTGTCGCATGTACGTCAGGGCTGTACGTTAACTTTTTCAGCACCTAGCACTGGTGCTACAGAGGCTGACAGTTATGTAGCACAGGGCCAGAGAGTTGTAGCACACACTAAAATAACCATAACCTCTACAGAACACAATTAATGCAGTTCATCACTTATCCCTTTCCAAATCCAGCCAGTCTGCACTCGTCCTATTTGATATGAATGGAGTGAGTGCAGAGGGGCTGTATTCAGAATGGGCCTTGGACTCACATTGGCAAGTAGAATATATACAATACATGCATAAATACAATTATAAAATAATAACTCAAAATGTTTTCAGACAAGTATCTTTATTACTCATAAAGCAATTTATTTTCCCTCACAGGGGTCTCCGATCACAATAACACAAACCACAATACCAACACAGTATAATACATTTGGATAAGCCAGGAAAAGATCCTTCTCTCACTCAGCTTGTTTTTCCTATATATCTCATTTCCATATCTTAACATTTTCAAATATTTACAAATTACATAAAATAAAATACATAAACAGGTGTGCCAATTGTTAATTACCTTAAACATGTTTTATAGATTTTTACTAAAAGGAGACATTCCTTTGTCTCTGCTAGTCTAAAGAGGATTGTCTGCTGGCCATTGCTTTGTGAATGGCCTCCTGGCCCTCTTGGAAGAGGACATCCATTTTGCTGCAGCTTCGGTTGGGTCAAATTCTTCTAGTACGCAGCCCTCTGTGCTGATCCGCATCAAGTTGTCAGTAGTAGAGACAAGGAGGCAGCTGCGGGTGCTGTTCTTGATTCTGTTTTGTGCAGAGAATCCCCGCTCACACTGAGCAGAGGAGATGGGCAACACAAGAAGAATCTCTGCCAGGTGTAGGACATTTTGAAATAATAAGCAAATTATTTATTCATGAGCTTAGACTTGACTGAATTCTGAAAGAAGCTAAGTGTGTTCGCCTTCCACATACCTCAAAGTCTGAGCAATATGGCTCCTTGGTGAGGAGGGTCTGCCACAGTGACACATAGCTCTTGTCGGCAAATGTGGTCCTTATGACGGCCTTGAGCTGCTGCCATTCCTCTTGGACCCTGTCCAGTTTACATCCACCACTTGGTCAAGAAACAGATAGGGAGGTAATGTATGAGTATGAGAACATTTTATTTTGACACACAAAATGTGAAACAAAGCACTGAAAGCACTGATTAAAATACCTCATATCCTGCCATCTCTACACTTCATCTACACTAAAACTAAATAAGATTTTTCAATATTTGCTCACTTTCTGAGAAGGGTGTCAAAATGTTGGAGGAGAGACTGAACTTCTGCCCTGCCATAGTCTAGTAGATCAACCTGACTCTCTGGCCACACATCATGGTTGAAGATTTTGAAGCAGTTGACTACTTCTTCTTCTGACTGACTCAGAATGCAGCTGAAGCGTGATCTCATCTCTTCCACTACAATGTCTACAGCTGCTGCCACGTGTGGGTTACTGAAAACACCATCCGTCAAGGGAACTTGCCCTTTGAGCTCCATGCCCTGAAAATCATGTTAACACCAAAAGAAATACCAATAACTGAACTGAACTGAAAATGTACTTTGTAAATATTTTCTCTCATTTTTCTACCACACCTGAAAGGTAACGCTCTCTCCCTCAGACTGCATACTAAGAAACTTCTCCAACATTCCTCCAGGTTTAGACCTCAGCTTCATCCCTTCCAGTTCAGACACTGTTAATAATAATTAAGTTCATCTAACGTTTATGACACCCAATATGTACAAAATAAAGTCAGGGGGGAGGGTGAGGGGGAATGGAGATAGCACACATCACAAACCAATAAGTAACACCCACCTGTTCTTTTAAGCTCAGCAGTAGCCTTGGGTAGGATCAAGTCATTTGCCTGTAGGGACTTGCTTAGGCTCCCAAGCACAGCAAAGACATCAGCCATAAAATGGCTGAAGGCACAGAACTGTGCACTCTCCATCACTGTTTTGACCTAAAAACATTTTTCAGAGAATGCAGCAAAATAACACGTGATTTCCTAGAGCAACACAATTAAGAAATCTGAAACAAGCAGTTCCTTTGCCATTTAATTTACCTTGTTGGCCCTGCCTTTGATTTCGGAGGAGGGAGAGGATGCAGCCAGGTGGGACATGTGTTGGAGAGTGGCAGCATACTGCCCGCTGTCTTCCTCTTCTCCACTGTTGTCCTTCAGCAGAACATGCAAGGCACGCTGGATATGTGGAATCCAGCGAGTCCCTTTAAATGAAAATGAAGTCTTTATTTTGAAAAAATGATAAAAAGACAAACATTCAACTCATGTTCTCCTAACAAATAAGGAGTAGGAAGTATGACCCTTCTCCACTACTCGGTGATAAACAGTTACCTTTCACACTGGAGTTGTTGCACACATTCACCCCCAGCATTTCAGCCACTGCCTTGAGCTCCCTCTGTGCCTTAGGACTGTAGTGGTAGGTCTTCCAGAGCAGGTTGAGGAGATCATACAGCCTACCGACCCAGGGCTCAGTCTTTTGGACTGTCAGCATCGCCAGTTCCAATCTAATTGACAGAGTACAATTATTTGACCACAAAAATATGTTAAAAATGTATGAACCACCAATTGATTTTATGTAGACTACTCACATATTTAATAACAGGTAAATGCATAAACAACTATAATAAAATGTAAGCCTACCTGTGAGCCATGCAGTGGAAGGCAATGATATGGTTCCCAAGCTCCTCTTTCAGTAGGGCA
>JAJHUR010075994.1:0-14278 GCA_027495735.1 Lutjanus campechanus | reverse complement strand
TGTTATGTGGCGACCTCTAGTGGCCATAAAGGGAGCAGTGTAAAGAGCAAACTCAGGTCAAGACTTTCACCCAGGAAACTGGAATCCAGGTAGGTATCTCTACAGCTGTTCTCTCTAAAACTTGGGGGTAAAAATGTGTCTTATTTGAGAATAAAATGACATATTCAGTCATGTATTTAAGTATTTCAAATACACAAACACAAGTATTAAAGTATGTCACAAAGTACATCTGATTTTTTTCTGTACAGCAGAATACAAATGACAAAATACTCAAAAGTGATAAATATTTCAAATAAATTAAACTGAAATACTGCCCATCTCTGATGATAAGCGATAATACTTGTTTCAGTAGAGACTGTATTTGCACCTTTTGCACCTATTCTGACATTTGATTTGTTTTTGTCTTTTTCTAGCTGCCTGAGGAGGTATGTACACAGAGACAAAGACACTCCATGAACTTGCTGTTGGGAGCATTAATTTTCCACTAAGAATGAATTTTATGTCCTTAAAATTCTCTCAAACTGTTGTAAATGCAGATATTTCCACGATATAAAACAGTGAAAGGTCGTAGGGACTGTGTAGAGCGCCCTCATGTGACCATGTGTGTCATCTTCCCAGTACTCTGGCCAAAGGCAAGTGCACCTGAAGAGAAACTTCTTCCTGCGCAACTGTTCGGCGGCGCGCTCCGAGACCTTCATCAACCTGCGGGAGGTGTGCAACCACATCACTCTCCCGCCAGGAGAGTACCTCATCGTCCCCTCCACATTTGAGCCCAACAAGAACGGAGACTTCTATGTGCGGGTTTTCACTGAGAAAGAGGCTGATTTCGTGTAGGTACCCCACACGAATAAGTGCAATGTCATAATGACAAATAATATAAATAATCCTAGCATTCAAAATGATCATATAACTATGATTTCTTGCTGCATTTAGGGAGATTGATGATCCTGTAGACTGCCACGTTGAGCAGGTAAAATCATGTCTCTTGTTATATGTGCTTTTTAATTTTAAAAGTGATAAACAAAGAAGGAAAAATGTCCACTTTGTCATCTCTAGATCGATATTGATGAAGATGACATCAGCGACAGATTCAAGAGACTGTTCGGACAGCTTGCCGGTCATGTAAGTATCCGCAAGAGTTTATACATTTTCTTTATGGTTTTAAATAATTGTTCTTATGATCTACAAAGTGTCTGTGTCGTAATGCTTCCTAGGATGTGGAGATTTCTGCATTCGAGCTGCAGAGAATCCTCAACCGAGTGGTGGCGAGGAGTAAGAGAAGTTGTTTCTATCTCCTCTTTCATGCTTACTGTATGTGCATTTATGTGCACCTGATACTCACAGGAACGTACGTCTGTGTTTGATTCATTTTCAGGAGATGACATCAAAACAAACGGGTTTAGCCTGGCAACCTGTCGCAACATGATCAATCTGCTGGACGTATCCATATTCCTAATAAGAAATCCAAAATACTTAACCTCTTAACAGCCTGTTTCCCCTCTTTATTTCCCTTCAAAGTCCAAACTATGCCAGTTTGGACTATTTGAAGTGAAGATGTATTACAGTTAGTCAGTGCATTATCTACAGTAGATGGTGGTCTGCACACCCCGAGTCTGGAGAAGCAGTGAGGAGCACTAGCCAGAAGCTAAGCAAGGTACTACTGTTGACCAGGTCAGCAACAAAAGGTATTTTAGCCACCTAAAAACTGTTTTATAAGCCAAATACCACTCTTTCTGAACCAACCATAGGTGAAATCAATAATTTTACCTCATGTTGCTCATCTACTGCTGCCTCAACCTGTAGATTGTGTTTGTGTTATTGTGTGACTTCACTGTTTGGAATGTTCAGATTCACCAAAGTCACACAATAACGCAAACAAACTAACAGATCGAGGCAATTGTAGACCAGCGACTCCTGTGTTCTGTGAGGTCAAATTATTGATTGTTCCTAGCATATAATAATGGTTTCCCCTCAGAAAAGGGTGTCTGATGGCAAAGAACTGTGGTGAAAATATTCTTAATACAGCGTACCCTTAAAATGAAGAAGCTCCCATTTTATATAATCAAATAACTGATTAAAAACAAACAGATCAGAAAAATGATCACTAGAACAAACATCAGTGTGACAAGAACTACTGACGATGACAGAAACCATCTTTGGGAAAACAACTTTGACGTGAAATTGGTTTTATTTTGGCCCATGTCCTATCGATTAATGTTGTGGAGGCAGGATTTATGACCTGTACTGCAGCCAGCCACCAGGGGGAGATCTAGATGACAAGACAAAGTTTGGGTGCACATCATGTGTTTACTGACTAACCAGCAACACCACATCACTCTGTGTGGAGCATGTCACAATTTTCCTTGACATATAATCTTTAAAGAAAGATGGAAGCGCCAAGCTGGGACTAGTAGAATTTAAGATCCTGTGGACAAAGATTGAGAAGTTCCTGGTGCGTCCCTTTTTTTTTTTTTGTATTAACATTAACATACCATGCATAACATAGTTTATTAGAAGAATGGAAAGAGAGCATATTAACTTGTTGGGCCCTCCACTAGGATCTGTACAAAGAGAGAGACACAGATCAAAGCGGCTGTATGAGCGCCTCTGAGATGCGGATGGCTGTCGAGGCTGCCGGTGAGAAGTCTATTTCATAAATTTTATATATTTTTAATACTTCTTTTCACTCTCAGAGGATGCTGGTTAGATTATTTTGTTTTCATCTAGTGAGTGCTGTTATCTCTACATCAATCTTTTTGCATTTCGACAGGCTTCTCTCTCAACAACCCTCTGCATCAGATAATTGTGGCCCGCTACAGTGAGCCGAGCCTCACCATCGACTTTGACAACTTTGTGGGCAGCCTGATCCGCTTAGAGACACTCTTCAGTGGGTTTTTGTCACTGTGATCACATTTTTATCCTACAGCCATGTGGACATAATGCAGAGTTATGATATTTTCTCTTGTCTACAACAGACACCTTCAAGAATCTGGACGAGGATGAGGATGGTCAGATAGAGTTGGGTTTTCTGGAGGTAAGAGTGGAGATAATGACACAAAAATAAAAAGGAATTTGGCTTATGGACCGCACAGTGATTTGTGCTTGTTTTTTCATCCACAGTGGCTGAATTTGGTGATGCTGTAGAGGAGCTCTGAGTGAGAGCTGAAGACTTCTGATGAAGAGTCACCATATCTGAATATGCTGTATTTTATATTAAATGTCAGTTTGTGTCTTGTGTGCAACTTAATCAGTGGTTTACTGATGTTGAGGGAAAATAATTTCTATCAGTTTGATTATCCACAAATATAATAAAGCTACAATGTCCTGCAAATAAGAACCTGTTTATTCAGTATTCAGTAAACATGATATTCATTTTTTGCCCCGACATGCCAAGTTGATTTGAAATATGTCATGTTTTTAGCCTAAATCTCCACTGTAGATTCTTAGTTTGGAGCCACGTTCATGTGTGCATGTACACCATTGAACTGGGTGTGTGTGGTTTGACAGTGTGCATGTGCAAGTGAACGCCATGTCAGGGCGTCAGGAGACTTGGATTACACCTAAGAAGCAGTATGGAGACACGACATACTGGCGACAAACTGGTGCGCAGATGCTGGCAGAAATCAACTGACATGTGAGCTCGAATGCGCACCGGTTTTCAGATCATCATCTACAAGGTTTCAAACCTGGAAACCTGGAACCTTCAAATAAACCAAATGACACAAAACATTAGAGTATGACAAAGTTCATCGTGTGCAGACTGGACAAAGGCTTTAAAAACACATGTGGCTGCAGTCCAGAACCCCAATAACATTTAGAAAGCTACAAAAGTAAAAGTGGTTAGCCAACATTTGTCTCTACTCAAAAACATTTCACACAGTAACATGAAGGTTTGATGTGTGCTGGTTTGATTACTCTTATTAAAAGAGAAAAAGCAGGATGATCACAGATATTTACTTTTCTCCACACCTCAGCAGCTTCACAACAACAACACTTCCTGGTTACAACTCACATGTGACTGAACTAACCAATCAGAAGCTAGGAGGACTTAGGTAGACTGAGGTAAATGTGTGAGGCAGATTTGGCTTATCATCTTAACTGTATTTAAAGACACTGGTGTAAATATAAAATTGGAAATATTTTACTGTAAACACTGTAAATGTATTTTTTGCAGATTAACTCAAATATATAACTTCACTTCTTGAGTCCTGGACCTTTTTCCTCTGTAGAGCAGAGTGGGCCACGGCCAAGTGGTTGAGAATAATCTGTACTACAGGATCACATAGTCAGAGAGCAGATTCACGTCTATTTACACCTATTTTCCATTTTAATGTAGGCCCACAACTGATCCCAACAAGTGATCACCACTTATGCTACTAAGAAAACAGTCATAAGATGCTATTCACGCCACTACATTAACACATTCTTTTCTTCCTTCAAGTGTCTTAAAATAATAAAAATCCATTTCATTTATCATATGATTTATATTTATTGTCTGTACTCTACCATTTTAATGCACAACTTTAACTCTTTTTAGATACCGGAGTGACTCAGACATCAAGTGTTACATAACCCAAACACGGATGGCAAAGTCAGTGTCTGTGATTGACCAGTAGATGTCGGAGTTCTCACAGATTTTGAGGTTTGCTGCTTTGACGTCACTGACTGGGGCTGTGGCCAAACTTGCAATGTGCTTGCAGCAGCATGAAGTTTTCAACTGAAAGAGAGTTATGCAGCAGCCATTTCCTGTTCTGTGTGGTTCAGGGTTGTATTTCCCCTTTTTGCCACTTTGAAAAAGTTGCTGCTGCTGGGTGGCATTAGCTCTGGTAGACAGGCCTTGCCACAGTTATGAGAAACCTACAAAAAACAAAACAAAACAAGCTCTTAAAAGAGATCATTCTGCAGCTAACTCTATCATACGTTTGCTAATCAGACATATACTGTGTAGTCCTGATTTTCCGTACAAGTCACAGATTCCTGAGCTGGCATTGCAAGTGTTGGCAGGCAAGCTATGACATGTGCTGACATTTCGGCACCCTGCTTTTTGGAGCAGAGAGGCTAGTCCGGATGTGGGGCGGGACTCTGACTCTGTAAACCACTAATCCACACAGAGGAGGCCAAGCCACTGAGACGCTGAAGCACAGTATCTGTAGGCTATTTAAAAACAGCCACTGTGGGGGGAAGATTTATTATAAAGTAAAAGAGAGAGTTTGAAATGAAGGACCTAAAATATGTGCACCATCCAAAATAGATTATTATTCTCTCGTTTGCCAATAAGCTGATTCAGTAGTTTACACAGGAAATGACTTTATTTGTCATTGGTGAGGATTTTTCATTCAGCAGACAACATCACAACTCTACACTCTTAGAAATAAGGGTTCCAAAAGGGTTCTTCCTGAAACAACGAGGTTTGTCGAGGCTTCTTTATAAGACTGAGGGTTCCATTAGGAATCCTTTTCATCCAAAGAACCATTTTTAGAAAACAGAGTTCAAATCCTTGAACAATTATTTGATCAAGGGTTCGGGAACAGCTCTTTGTACAATGATATAAAAGGGTTCTCTTTAGAACCCCCCCAATGTGTACTAGATAAAACCCTGGGAGTATAACAAGGTTCTTGATAGAACCACCATGAAGTTGTATTGAAGCACAGTACTTGAGTAGATGTACTGGAAAAGGTGTGGCGTGGTGCAAGATCAGAGGAAAGTCAGCCCCTTCTCATCCCAGCTTGTTGAATACTGACGCTGCTTCATCACGCACACCAGTGTCTCAGGCTGATACACAAGGTACTATTTAGTGGCTGTATGAAACACGGCCAGAAAGCAATTTTTCAACATGTGGTTAACGTTGTGAAACTGTTGCAGTTTGGGTAGGTTTAAGCACCAAAACTACTTGTTTAGGGTTAGAAAAAGATCAATGTTTTGGGTTAAAATAAGTATTTTATGTACGTCACATGATGTCAGTGAGGCAGGATGCAAGTCACATGATGTGCATAACATTATGTACCTTAACACTTTGTTAGTGGTTGGCCTGTGTAGCTAAAGTTGGCAGCTGGCCTGTGTGGCTAACATTAGCAGTTGGCCTCTGTAGCTAAAGTTAGTGGTTGGCCTGTGTAGCTAGCGGTAGAAGTTGGTATTTGTAGCTAGCATTGGAGGTTGGCCTGTGTTGCTGAAGTTAGCTGCTGGCCTGTGTAGTGAACATTAGCAGTTGACCTGTGTAGCTAACGTTAGCGGTTGGTCTATATAGCTAAAGTTGGCAGCTGGCCTATGTAGGTAACATTAATGGTTGGCTTCTCTAGCTTAAGTTAGCAGTTGGTCTGTGTAGCTAACATCAGCGGTTGGTCTGTGGATGTAATGTTAGCAGTTGGTTTATGAAGCTAAAGTTAGCAGCTGGCCTTTGTAACTAACTTTAGCAGTTTGTCCTGTGTGGCTGAAGTTAGCAGCTGGCCTGTGTAGCTAACATTAGCAGTTGGTCTATGTAGTTAACGTTAGGGGTTGTTCTGAGTGGGTAACATTAGCGGTTATTCCGTGTAGCTAATGTTAGCTGTTGGTCTGTGTAGCTAATGTTCGCTGTTGGTCTGTGTAGCTAATGTTAGCTGTTGGTCTGTGTAGCTAATGTTCGCTGTTGGTCTGTGTAGCTAACATTAGGGGTTGGTCTTACCTGTAAATGTTTATTCAAATTAGATGCTGAGACGAGATTTGGCAACATTTCCTCCTAATTAAAGCATTTTTTCAAGAGATAACAAATTGGCAGCTGTCAGATTATCTGTTTTAAATGTAACTGTAATCTGATTACATCTTACTTTTTGTGACTGTAATGGAATACAGTTACCTTTCCAAAAAAAAAAAAAGACCACATAATCCCATTACATGTAATCCATTACTCCCTGAGCCCATGTATAATTACGTTCCTTTCATGTGTGACTGTATTGGGCCCTCTGAGATAGTCGCTGAGCCTGCGCTCTAATTCTACGAGCATTCAGAGTCACTTTTTGTGACTCATACAAAGACTCATTGGGTGACTCATCAGCCTTCACAGAATGTGACTGAAGAAACTGAGATAAAATCAAAATCTACACTTGTCCTGAATGGTCCATTAGCTGGTAAATATCAATAAAATCTAAAATATTGTGTTCAGTGCAGGATTGGATTGACATTTAATCATGTTTTACGTCTGAGTATTGACTATGACTGTTGGAATCAGATGGATGGTGAAACATCTCACCTCATAGGTAGACAGAAAGGATCCTTTTGGCATGTATCTGTGCACTCATCCTGTCTTTTACCAAATAAGGCCACTGAACTGCATCTCAGCAGCAGATGAGTTAAAAATGTGGACAGGTTTGTTCTCCATATAAGGGTGTAAAGTGCCGCTCCCACCCATGAGTGTCTTAAGCTCACCTGAGGCCTTACCTAAAAAGGAAAATCTCTGCCTCTACCAAACGTAAGACGTTGGTAAGGGTGACAAAATGTTTGTCTTTAGCCACACAATGAAGCACATAAATCTATTGTGATTCGGGCTTCAGATGTTAATGTGATTAAATTCAAATCCTGAGGTTGCAGCTGAAACTGTGTCACACCTGGGAACAGGGATGGGGTGGGCCTATAGTTGGAGGTGTGCTCATTTACCCCGGCTCCTCCTCTATGAGTCAACCTGCTTTCCTTCCTTATGACCCTTCAGCATTTTTGACTGCTGCTGCCATTTTTCTCTGCTGCTTGTTTCCTTCACATCAGGAGCACAATGGTGAGTACAAAGAATTTATCTGCACTGTGCACTGTCAGTGAACAACTTCTTTGTGATTTGTGTGCGTCACAGGACCTGTAATCTAGAACTGATTAAACTTTTAAGTGTCATATCCTCATTTTAACATTATATTTTAAAAATGCGTAAACTCAGTGAAGCCTGGTTGTCAATATATGCTCAGAGTGTGAGCTTTCAGTGGATGTTTCTTTGAGGAAATGCTTGCTAAAGAGAGAGTTTAGTGTGTGTGAAAGGGCTTGTTCAAGGTGTGGTTTTGCCTCCAAAATGGAGGGAGCTTTGTTCGTGCTTCAAACTTGTTCTGAGAGAATCCCTTGGGGCGGTCTTTCTTGTGCTAACTTGTTCCACAATGACTGGAATGTGACAGAGCCAAAGCCATGAAAATTCATTGGGCAGGCTACACCCACGGCATGTTCCTGCTAAAAAAGCTGGCAGTATATTTGCACATTGAATTGCTTAAATAGCGTTAACACTTCTCTCCCATGTCTAGTTTTGAAGAACTTCCTGTTTCTTCATCTTTTTAGTTCTGCTTTCTGTGTCAAAACCAAAGTGGGCAACATCTGCTCAAATGTCAGCTGAGGCCTAAAGTGATCATACAGTGATCGTCTTTTATCATCCTTTTTATTTTACAAGAACACCGTAAAAACGAAAAAGCTGAGAAAACTTCAGTGCTGCTTACTTCAATAGATTTTTCAATTTTGAACCCAGCTCGAGCTCTTAAGTTTTGATAAAGTGCATTTTTGAGTAAACTCATTGGTGTGAAAGTGAATAATGATTCATAATTTTATACTTTCAATTGCAACCGTTTGATTTTAAAGCACCCAAATCAGGTTCACAGCTCACTTTGAGCAATTTTTGAAAAGCAATATTCTGAGGGCTTCCTAAAACTCAAACTCAAACTCCTAAAAGATTCAAGTCGTTTTAAAGAAAAGAAGTAAAATATCTTTTAAAAAGGATTATAGGTTGGCAAAGCATATATAGAGTTTTCCCAACTATTTGTACTGTAGCAAATTTGCACACTAAACTGGCTTAAATTGTTCTATTTATATCTACTCTTAAGACATAGGGTTCTTATCTTTACTCAAAATACAAAATCTTATAAAAGCAACCTGCATTTAGTCTCTTATGTTCAGTCATAAGGTATTATGTAACTTAAAATGGGTGGAACATTAGATACATTCTGAATTTAATAACCTCACTAACATTATGTGTGACCTGCAGGGTTAATACCTTCCAAAGAGTAGGGGCGTCACAATTTCAATATTAAATCGATCGAAATTCAAAGGTAGAATCAATTCTCTCTGTAGTTCTTTTTTTTTTTTTCCCTCGCTCCACCCCCGCCTACTTATGGCGTCCGGTGCAAGTCCGAACAAAAAAAACCATGCAACACTTCAAAGATGATGCAGCGTAGCTTTTCGATAATACAGAGACTGTTTTAAAGAAGAATTTGAAAATGTAAATGACAGTTGTCAGAGGATTAAACCAATCATGTGTCGATCTTTACTTGACAGTCTGACAATGACAGAACTGTCAGTGCTAAAAAAAAATAAAATATTTAATTAGAAAAATCGAATCATGACCTTAAAATTTAAAGTCAAATCGTGAAGACACCCCTACCAGAGAGTATACCTATCAGTCTAGACCAGTGTTTCCCAAACTTCTTTTTCCTTGGGGACCCACTTTTTAAAAATGACAAACTGTCACAACCCACTTCACAATACGCCTTATCAATCAATTCTGGGAAGAGTTCATTTGTGCATAAATTAATATTCCCAACCATTTTTACTGCCATTTCTGCATCATCATATATTATCTTGACGCTTCATTGCAAACATATGCACATGTTAAAACTTTAGAAATGAAAAATAAATGCATTTAGTCCAAGTTAACGGGCCGTCTCATCGTTTTTATTTCCTCTTATCAGGAAAACAGCAGAGAGCATTGTAGCCTGCTTCATAATGAGACAAAATAAGTGCATTTAGGTGGAATTAAAACGCTCGTTTTCTCCTCTCATCAGTTAAACAACAGACATTTGAAATGCTTTATAAAAGGAGTACTGCAGATATGAATCTTAAACTTGCAGAGTTTCCTTTATAGTCTTTTATTTATTTATTTGGGGACCATGATAAAATGCACTGTGACCCAACCCAGTCTTTGGAAATTACTGATCTAGACAATAGGTTTGATTGATTTGACAATAGTGACATGCAATATTTTGTGTTTTCTCAAAACAGGCGTCTGGAGTTCAGGTCTGTGACAAGGTGAAAGGACTCATCAATGACATAAAAGTCTTGAAAAATAATGCTGATCCCTCAGAGCGTATGAGGATTGTGATATTGTCCATCCAGAATAACTGCATTGACGTAGAGAAGATCTACACTGAAAAAGAATTGGAGGGGAAGGATCCCTACAAGGTTCTCAAGGACATAATGAAGCCCGATTGCTGCCGCTACATACTGTACGACTGCCACTATGAGACCAAGGAAACAAGCAGCAAGGAGGACCTGGTCTATATACTGTGGTAAGTCCATGCAGACTGTTGGGACTAGCAATATAATCTTCATAAAATTCTCATATGTTTCAGAGCTAATCTTATTCTGTTCCTGTACCTCTTCATGTGTGTGTGAATGGACTCTTGAGATAACGATTTCTCTTCCAATCAGGTGTCCCGACACTGCAAAAATCAAAGACAAAATGTGCTACGCTGCCTCAAACGATTCTCTGTCCAAATGCTTGTCAGGTACTTTTTTTTCCCTCCACTTTATAAACATTCTTAAATCACATTAGACTTTTGTAGGCATTACAAGTCAAATTGAATGATGTTCTGTCTTTTTAAGTAGCTCTTTTGTTTTCAACAGGTATCAAACATAAGCTGCAGATGAATGACGGTGGAGATATATCCAGCAGGGCATGTCTTGCAGAAAAACTGGGAAAAGACATAATCAGCCTTGAGGGCCACAGTTGTGATTGTCGCGATGATTAACAGTCTTACCCCCTGTTTCATAACACGGTCAATTTAAAGGGATTTGATGGGATAATGGCAAAGCTTCCAAGTGGACTTGTTTTTTGGATTGGTTCAGCAAAGTTTAAAGGAAAGGGTTGGGCTCTGGATGGGATTAGATTCCTGTAACTCAAACCTCTGTTTTTTTTTGTGCCCTAATAAACCAACCAGTCACACCACTTTGGCTGTGAAATCAGTCTTAATTAGTAGTCTTAGTAATTTTATTCATTCTTTGACATTTCCGTATATTAATGATACTATTGCCTGTCATTTGAATCTTGGTACAGTTTCTCAAATCAGTTATTTGGTGTTTTTATGTACATACATACTGTTTGAATCCCAGCATATTCCAGTATAGGCTACACCATTTGTCATCCTTTATAGATAGTTCACTGTGTTAAACTGTGTCCTGGGTCTAGACTGTTACACTTTGATGGACTTAAAGAAAAGGACAGCTTTTTGCAAAGAACAGAACAAAGTTTTACAGAAAATGCAGCAGCTGTTGCACTGTCCGAGTATCATCAAATAAATTCAATGCAACCACAAGAGCAAGTGTGTGCTGCTTTTCTTTTGGACAGCAAAGGAGATACACGTGCACCAATCTGGCTCGGCTAGAAAGCCACAAAAAGTCCACAGGCTGCTTTAATTAAGACACGAGTGTTCAAACTAAATGTGCTTAGAGTGCAAAAAATAAATAAGGTGATTAAATAAGAGTATTTTTGCATTTATCTCAGGTTGGTATCTCTTTTTTCGTCCATTCAAGTTTGCCTTCAGGCTTGTTTTCATTATCGACTAATTGTTTCTTTAGTCTTTATCAGTCCCATGAGATTTTTCTGCAAAACAGTAGTTTACCTTAGAAGCCATGTTTGCTGTGCTGTCTAGTTATTAGGTGAAAACAGACCCTCTCAAAAGGCAATGGCTATAATTAGCAGTTAGCTGGAGGCTGGTCTCGACACTTGGATGTATACCGTAAGGATCCCCCCTCCCTGCAAAGATCCTGAGGCCTGTTAGTGTCAGAATCAAAAGACCAGATTAACTGGGTTAGCCAGATGACTTTGGGTTCAAACCAGGTTCTAAGGTGTAGCTTGAGTTAAACACAGCACTGTGTAAAACTTGTATTTTGGAAATATGTTAGACAGGGGTGTGTCCAGATGTTTTTGACTGCCGTGGCTCACGTGGTGCACTAACGCAAGCAGGGATTAACATGAGGTACGTGCGTATGCATGCTCATACACATCAGAATAGACTAAAGAATCTAAATTTTTATGATTTATTATTTTATTTATTATGTATCACATATGTATCTGTTTGCTGTATATAGTTGTTTTTGTGTGTGAGCAGCATAAAGGGAACTTCAAGTAAAATCTCATTATGCACCTGTGTTGTTAAAGATGATCCATAAAGTAAATTACAAGGCATAAATATATAAACTCATATATGTAGGCTGATGTAAAAAAGAGGCAGATGCTTAAATACTGCAGTTGAAAGCATCATAGTAACAGAGTTTTCTTTAACAAATAGCAGGTAGCTTTAGTTTTTAATTGTAGCCTAAATTAAATTTGCAGTTGCATAAAATCAGGATTTTTAAAATTTATTTTACATTTATCCATATTCACTCTGTGCAGCCACAAGGACTACAAGGTGAGTTTGCAGACAAAATGTGTATGGACTCAATGACATATAAATACTATAAATGAAACTGTGAGGCAGGCTGTTACCTGACTTTAATGGTCCCATCTTCACAAAGATTTTATACTTGTGCCTTATACTACACTTGCAACACAGCCAGCAAAACCATTAACGGCATAAATGAATAATTTGAGAGTCAGATGAGAAAATTCCAGCAACACTCAAGTCTGTTTGTTAAATATGTAGCTGGAGACGCCTATATTTGCATAGGTTGTTCATGTTAATTTCTGATCAATAAAATAAAATATTTAATTGATGCTTTTTGACAGCAGAGGAAAAACACTGTACATCCACAAACTAACTTTCATGCCTCAATATTTACATATACATTATCATGATCCTTTTGCA
Organism: Lutjanus campechanus; assembly: GCA_027495735.1. Lineage (NCBI taxonomy): Eukaryota > Metazoa > Chordata > Actinopteri > Lutjaniformes > Lutjanidae > Lutjanus > Lutjanus campechanus. Next base: position 1,484 of record JAJHUR010075994.1, on the reverse strand, counting down.
CAAGCAGAGAGCAAATCCTACTGAGCATGTGCAGAGTTGTTTTTTTTTTCCTGGGGAAATTGAGTATGTTACAATTGGCCCTGGTATCCCCTACACTTTGATTATCATAATGATAAAATAATAATTGACACGATGAGCGTTTCCCAGAATGCTGAAGTTCACCTTAAGGTTTTTTGTTGCTGATTCTTCAAAAGTGAACACAAAACCATTAGCCTACAATCAATGAATTGCTTTTATCTGGTAACTGTGATATTTCTATTTTGGTGAGTTTATTTGTATCTTTTGCTTTGTTGAATATCCCCCATGTGAACGAACTGTTCATTTATAAATTGTCCATAAACAGGTGTAGCAAAATGTCCTACCAGCATTTTTGCTGTAAAAGTATAATTCAAATGTAGGCTGAAATGTCACGTTGATGCAAAACCTGGAAGACGTTTCTGCAGTTCCGAGGGCACACCACCTGACCAGCCTCTTTACTCCTAATCAGCCCAGTTAAGCCGTCTCAAACTTACTGGTTTTCAAACTCTACTTCCTGCCAGATGCGGAAAAACCAGTTGAGCACGCGCGCTGGCTTCACGAAGGTCGTTCCCGCCCTTCGCGCGCACCGCATCCGCCTCTGACGTTGCAACACGGGTATCGAACCCGGCTCTTGAAATTCTAAATACGTTCCTAAAATCTCTCAGCGCAGTGCAGCGCGGACTAAATACATTTAAGTTTGAATTTTCCTCACCCAGCCGCGCTCACCTCCGTGTTGCTGTTTTTTTACTTCTTCTTAAAGATAGTGGGTGTGTTGAGGGGGGAGGGAGGGGCAGGGTGACAGATACACATCGTGCCCGAAACACAACCATACATGGCTATTGAAAAGCCCGCAAACGAACTCCATCTTGTAATGTAAGCTACTTCCTTGTGCCTGTAACCACTGCTGCAACCTGAACCTCACTGTGTGTAAAGCTTTACGCAATGCAGTGCCAACAGAAAACATGTTTTTAAAGGTTAACAAAGCGATTGGAGCCATTGGTGTGGCACAGTGGAGAGTGCTACAGGTAGAATTTATAATAACCCCCATTTTGCTGTAGCTATGTATGGTGATAAACTATGAGGATGTTGCTGTGTGGTAATACTTCCTGTTAGAAACTGTTCTCTGCACGTCAGATTTATGACAGGCCTTTGTGTACAGATTTCTACCTCAGCAGGCAGTTTAAGTCAATGTTTTACTCTCATGATTACAGAGCAGATGTACAGGTACATGTGTTTGCTGTTTGATTCTAACTGGATCAACAAACCTCAGTTTCCAAAACAAACAAACAAACAAAAATTTGGGCTTTGTGTAAAGAAAAACCTAAAGATCTGCAAACACTTTATGACCCATATTCAATTGAATCCAGTAAAAAGACAAGATAATTAATGTTCAAACTGATTAACTTGTTTTTTGTAAATGGGCCTTAAGTCATTTAGAATTTGGTGCAAGCAAAATGTACCATAAA
>JAJHUR010075991.1:11778-24354 GCA_027495735.1 Lutjanus campechanus | reverse complement strand
AAAGAAGAAAGTTGACAGAGGAACTAATTTTGCTCAACTGTTATTGGGGCATACAGCAAAAAGGGGTGGGACATAGGAAGGGTCAATTCCCATCAAACATCAAAAACTGGGGGATTCTTTTATGGTTTGGAATTTGCCTTTGTATTGAGAGATGGGTGCATCCAAATTACTGATATAGTAAATTACAAATTCATTGCTAACATTTTGTGTAGTTGTATATTGCAATATTAATAATAATAATAATGTCACAAAATCCCTGGCCTGATGGCACACCATTTGGGAACCACTTGGTTCAGGTGGAGGCTATCTGACTGAATATGGAAATTCAGTCTGATACCAGGCTATCATATGTGTATGCACTCAGCTGCAAGGGCATCTGTGGATGACAACAACTGGGCTCTTTCTTGATTTGCAGTGTACTCACAATCCCATGTTTTCCTAATATCAGTCTGGGTGTTGGGCATGACGAACTCTGTTACCCAGGAGCATTGAAGCTTAACTGTGACCAATCAGAGGCCCCGCTGGTCTGTCTGAAAATATAAGAGGAATAGTTCTGTGGGTTTGAAGTTCTGTTGCATTGGAATAACCAAGGGGGCAATGTCAGCTCAAAGTGATTATTTCATTAAAAATGTATAAACTTTGAGCAATATTTATGCTAATAATGATCCTCTTCCAAAGTCGAATTTCCCAAAAATGGTTTTGTTACATAACGTGGTGAAAATAGTCAGTGGGCGGCCTTTAAGAGTCCAGTCAGCAGTGCTGGACTGAAGGAACATAAGGGGATGATACAGTGCGCATGCCTCAGTCACTCTACATTTGCCCTCCAAGGGGCTTGTGGGTAATTAAGTGTGGATGAGTCTGTCCATAGATCTGTCATCATTCACCCTGGAGAAAGGCCACCAACTGGAGCTTCCTCGAGGGAGTCAGAGGGGATGAGAGAGAGGTCAAAGGAGGAAGAAAATAGAGAAGCCAGCCCCAAGGATGGAAATGCATGATGACAGAGTAAAAGCAAGGAAGGGGTTTTCACATTACCTCTGGCAGTGGAGTCACAGTGATTAGACTGCCTCTTGGTTATTTTTCCCAGAGGTTTGTGGGTAATTAAGTTGTGGTACTGGTGTGTCACTAGTGACCTGAGGAGAGACCCTGCTGACAAATAATACAGGGAGACAAAGTGAAGAGTGGGCAGACATGAGTTGGAGGAAAAGATAACAAATTTCAACTTGACGGAGGCTGTGTCCACCAGGAACCTCTTGTCATATTTACAATAAAGAGAGGACACGCTATTGGGTGTTCCTGACAGCGCTGGGAGACGAGCGTGTCTTCATGCTCAGAACAGCAAGTCCTGAAAGTTTAATATAGTTGAGTCAAACAAAAGAGCAGTGTGAGGCGTTCCACTGTGGCTTTTCAGTAGTGACACAGCAGGAACATGAAGCATTTAGACTTTTCATGCACAGTCAAACCCATAATCCACAAGATTCAGTTTTTTTCCCTCTGTGTGTTTGTTTTGGCTGCATTTTGTGTAACAAGCGGTTATCGCTGGGGTGTTTTGTCTTGCTATTCACAGGGATTCCTGCACAAAAGGCCTGCTTCTACTGTGATGTCACTGCCTAAACAAACAAGCATGGACTGTAACATTGACTGGGAAAATGTAACTACAGGCTTGTTTCATATGATTTCAAGGAGAATCCAACCCAGTGGCATCAATAATTACTATTTAATAAAATAGCCAATCTTCTTACGTATGGTCTTGTTAAAAGGATACTCCACTTTACATGATAACCCATTCAGTATGTACTCACCACTATGGCGATGTGATAAGTGAAGATCTTCAGTTCACAAAACAATCCTGGAGTTTCAGCTGAAAACAGGGTAGCAGCCTCATCCAGTACAATGGCAGTGAATGGTGACCACGGATAAAACGTTAAAAAAAAAAGAGCACAAAACAAACAAAATGTCACCATCCTGCTTGTGTGGTGTAATCCAAGTGTCCACAAGCCGCAATTTAAAATTTAACTGCAAAAGATGCCATTTACGCCATGTTTTTGACCAATTTGGCAACTGTAGCATGTAGCCGGTAGGATGTAAACATGGCGTCGATCTCGCGAGACTTCTGCACGTGGGTCCATTAAGATATATACGAAGTCTTGACGTTTCGGCTAAAAACATGGCGTTTTGGCCAAAATTTCAACTCACCCAAAAGGCTGGCCATCAGGGCCAGAACTCACCCCTGGGAGGAGATGTGGTGAGTTGGGGGGGGGTTTAGGTATAGGTACCAGGAGTCAAGTGTCCGACAATGCCACCTGGGGAATTGCACCCCAGGAAATACTAGACTAAGCTTTTAACTAGACCAGGTCAAACAGATCCGTTATACTACTGGGGCGAGACGGTTTGTAATTCAGAAGCAAACAAACTTTATTAAACTAAATTATACAAAAGAAAAGAAACAAAATGTCACACACCACACATGACATAAAATAGGCACTTGGGCAGGGGAGGAGAATCAGGTCAGGGCTGGGGGCTTACCATGCGGCAGGAACCAAAAAGGGAGAAGGGATCCTCGAAATAAAACCACCCGTGACACTGCACACACACACGCACAACAACAACAACAAAAAAAGGGAGAGGGCTGTGAAGAACGCACCACCACCAAGGGTCAAACTGCCGCCGTCAGCCACCAGCACCTGAACACAAAAGAACAAAACAAGGGTTAATAAAATATGCCCAAGGACTAAACAAAAGTGGTGTGGACTAACTAATCATAACAAAAATCACAAAAGAACCACAATTTAATAAACTAATTTAACCCAACTGGAATCAGATACAAGAAAATATTTATAATTAAATCAATTTATCACAATTAATGACCAAAATATACAAGAAAATTACTGAACTAATTGAAAAGAACAATCGAAGAAACATAAATTGAACAAATGAATACAGGAGTTAAAATAGGTAGGTCATGGTCAGTAGGCGGGGGAAATCATGTAGGCCCCAGAACAGCCCGTAAATCAGTCGAGACCTCAGAGACAGTAGGCCCAGGCCGCGATCAGCCGCGTCGGGCCATAACGTAGTCCGCCCCACAGTAAGCAAATACAAACCAAAAAAACCAAACAGAAAACCAGACGCCAAAATGGAAAAAAAAACAGAAAAAGAAGAAGAGGAAGAGCCAAAACAGCAACGCAGCTCCAGGAGTGATGGTCAGTAGCGGGCCACAGTTACAGGCCGCTGAAAAAAGAAAAAAAAAGAAAAAAGAAACAAAAAAAACCCCTAATGTTTAGTAAATTAATTAAATAAATTGAAACTAACTTAAGGAACCAAATTAATACATACCAGGAATGCCAGGCATACGCAGCAAACATAGACAACCAGAGGATGCGAGCCTCACAGGATGCGGCTTTAACACACACGGCCTGAGAATTATGCACAAAAGAGTGATCAGCAGGGAGCTAAGCAACAGGTGAGAATGAACAGGCAGACAACGTGCGGACAAACATACCAGAGCGGACCGGTAGCTGGACACAGCGAGGCTCCAGCGAGCCACTCCCGTCCCCCCCGGACCAAGCAGTCAGCTGCGCTGCAAGGAGTGGAGAGCGTGTGACCAAACTGCGCATTTCGCACGTACAGAGAAAAACAAAAGCTGCACGCCAAACAAAGGCTGACACGCCACGCCACAGCCACCACGGGAGCGAGCGAGGAGCGGAAGAGAGCACGGGGCGCGGCCACACACCTCAATATAGCTGTGCGCATGGCACCGCCCAGCAATCACGGTGGTTGGAAAGCTGGCACAATGCCGAATAGTGGCGAGGAGGGAGACAACCTCCGGTTACAGAGACATCAGCCCGCAGGCTGTCGTTCTGGCCAGAATTCGTCCTGGTCAAAAACGGCAGCCCTTGGAGCAAGTGAGTAGCCAGTTAAAAATAAGATTTTTCTCATAATAATTTTATTTTTGACCTCATATTCTGTGGTTAATATGCTGGAAATGATACAGCTTTGTCCACATGGGCCTTCAAAATAAACAAAACGTTTATGTTCCTCATAGCAGCAATGATTCACTAACGTGCAATATCAAGATGTATAAGATGTATCCTGTGTTATTACATCACGCGTCAATCTATCTAACAATCTATCAGAACACAGAATCCCCCGGGATTCCTGCGGGATGTGGAATCAAGGAGTAAGATCATTATTGATTTTTATATTGTGGTTTGTGGTAGATTTGTTATTCTTCAGTTTAGTTTCATGTAAAACCAGTCAGTGAACTACATGTCTTGTCTTGTACATTATTAATCATCAGCACCAACATTGCTGTCCCTTATAACATTATCTTACCTGAGGTGTTTTATCCACTCCCACTCCTGGACCTTTTATCAGCTGTGAAGTGAAAGCGCAAGTAAGACCAGTTGTTGTGTGACTATCCCGGTACGAAAACATACAGGCGTCTTATCTTCAGCTGCTAACGTTAGTTTTTGGAGCGAAAAAGTCACAACATAACGTGCAGGATTTTGGGGTGTGTAGTCTTTCTAATTATGTATCTTCACAGTCTGATAGCTCAACAATTTTACGGCAAACTGCGACTTTCTTGACTTGTAAAATGATTTTTAAATTGACAAACTTCATGTGGGATTCAGGGCACAATTCAAAAAATTTTGTCTCTCACTTTAGACAACAGACACTGAAGTAAGGTCCTGTGGTGGTCTACCAGAAAGGGTGTGACTACACCTCTCTTTTATCACAAAATGCTTGACACATAGAAAACCTGGACCATGAGGTGTTATTCCTGGCTAGTTGTGTTGCTGTGTGCATGATGGAAACCTGGAGGCGAAAGGGCACATATGCAGTGCACAGAGGGCAGGAGGTGGTGGTGTTCCAGGGCCTCCTGAGAGGCTTTCCAATGTGTACTATGTTCCGGCTGTTCAGTTTACCACTTTCGCTTCACCACTATCACAGTTCTTTAGCAATCGTATAAAGACAAGAACAACCTAAAGTCATAATATGCAACATTTTCCCTAAAAAACAATATATAGTCTCATAAACACAATCCCTTTTAATTATCACTTCTTACACACTAGAGGTGTGTGGTGGTGTCTGTATCTGCAGAGACCCTGCCCTCTGCCTGTGTTTCCCTATTTTATAATTATTTTGCTGTGCTCAGGATGCTTTACCAACCCACAATGCCAGTATTTGACATCCAGGGAATGAGACTTGACGATCAACTATCTTTGTGTTTATGAAAAGCTTGGACAAATCCTAATGATTCTACCTTTAAAATGTTTGGTTTTCTTAATAAGTAACAGTTGTAGCCAGCGGTGTAGAAATGCTGGTAGGTGAGTATCGTCTTGTTTCTGTATATTTCCTCCGCCACTTAACAACACACATCCCTGCAGTGCCGCGACCGTCTGTGTAATGTTGTTATGTAACGTTCTGTCCTTCTGATCGTCTCCTTCTGGAGATCCCTCTGCCTTTGTGTGTTTGCTTCATATGTTGCCCATTTATCTAGCTACTGGTGTTTTATCTATACTCATCCTTTTCATATTCCTCTGTGAAGCTTTGTGGGATATGGAAGAACAGGGGATGGACATTTGTTTCCCAAGTTTGGCCTTAAGACAACACTTCTCTTCAGGCATGGTGCCATTTTACTGAGGTACTTACGTGGCCTGGGAGGAGGCACTGCCTTGAAGACTGAAGTCAGGGAGCAAAATCTCAATCGTGGGCGAGGTCACAGATTATATAAAAGATCATAACATCGATGCCAAAGATTACATAAAAGATCATAACACTGACGCTGCAGATGACATAAAATAGAATAACATGGTTGCCTGCAGCCTTACTCAGTAGGATGACGTGTATCTGTGGCTATTTTTAGGTAGGTATACAATTATGTTGGTGGATGTAATGTGCAAAGATCTGACCAGTCCGCTAAACAAAGGCAGTGAAGATGTCTCATAGCTAGTAGACACTGATGTTAACAATGAACAATTCCAGATGTTAAATCTTTGCAAATGTTTTATGTATATGTATAACAAAACTTGACAGTGCATGCCCCCACTTTGAGGAAGCAGAGGGGATGAAACCTAAACAATGAACTGCTGTGGACAAGGTCAGCAATAAAAGGTATTTTAGCCACTTCAAAAAGGTTCACCTAAAAATATCAATATCATTTTAAGTATTAATACTATATTGAGAATATTTTTACCACCTTATTTTTCCACCAGACAGCCCTTTCTAACAAGAAGCCACTGATATATAAGCCAAATATCACTTTCTCCAAACAAACCAAACTCTGTAGAAAAAAAATCAGTGATTCTATCTCCAAGGTTTGAGGTCTACCGCTGCCTCAGTCTGTTTGTGTCATTTTGTGACTTCGCTGAATCTGAACTATCCTTTTTAAAACACCAAAGTCACACAATAACACAAACAAACTAACAGGTGGAGGCAGCTGTAGACCAGCATCTCGTCTTCAGCGAGGTTGAATTACTGATTTTGCCATGAAGTTTGGTTGGATTGGAGAAAGCAATACGTGGCTTATGGTTTTTTAAGTCAAGCGGTGAAAATATTCTAAATATGCTGTACACTACAACTGATATTGATTGGACCTTTTTGTAGGGTGCTAAAATACCTTTTGTTGCTGACCCTGTCCATAATAGTTAATTGCTTAGTTTAACACTCTATTATAGTTTATACACTGACACTGATAAGTGCCTCATACAACCCTGCAACAAATAATCCAAACAATCCCTTTAACTAAATATATATGATTTCTTAAACCAGGCATAGTTAACTGTTGGAAAAAGAAAAATCAACTATCAGCTACCATTTTAAAAAGTCTTTTTAACACAACGTCTAAAGTAGTGAGGGAAAAAAAAGGAGGATAAAACGTTTTTCAAGTGAGAGCAAGGGGAGATGGAAAGTGAGAAGGATTGAGCTTGACAAGCAAAGTCACAAAACAAGCGAAACAAATACAAGAGGGACAAAAAACAAAAAACACCCCTGGAACACTGGAGGAATTTGGGCGAATTGACAGTGTGAGGCACCGTGGGAATACGCAACAACTTGAGAGTGGAATGACATGTCTCACTTTGACACTTGCAATAAAGTGTGAGTGTTCGGGACGTGCGAGTATGAAGTTTTCAGTCCTGAGACGGGGAACAGTAAAAATCCATTGCTCTAATGGTTGTAGCATGTCTGGCTGTCCCTCCTCAGTGGCTGGCAGATGGTTGTGTCCCACAGGCTCCGGTGCCATGCTGCTCAGAGAGGGCACCAAGAACAGAGCAGACTGACTGGATTAGAAGGGAGGATGGAGTGGACGAGGCCCATGGTGGACAGGATCGCTGATGAAAGTGAAAATTAGACGTGGAGACGGGTTCTGGGAGGTTTTTCTTTAGGATATAATGCAAAGTGGACGCTCACAGTCATCTAAAACCAAGTTAAAGCTGTTAATAAGCCTATTGGACAATGCCATAGACATCTCCTTTTCTGATGTTCATCTAAACAGCTTATTCTCATCTGTGCTGTTATGGATCAGATCCCTGAATGCTTTGGAATGCCAGCATTTCAGTTTTGGCCCATTTCTTTGGTGCTGATGGCAGAGCCAGACTGCTCCTTTGAGACTGCTTTTCCACAATGGTGTTAGATGGCTGTCCATATGAGATGCCCTGGCTGTCCCTCCTCTACATTCTGGCCCTGCTAATCCATTGAGTGTCGAAGTCCCCCATCATACCAACCAGGATGAAAAACAAGTGGTCTTTGACACTTTGAGGGTGATTTATTCAGAGCTGAGGTAAAGGACTCATTGAAGCTTCTTTTGGCTCCACCAAGCTCTCTCCACAAAGCACTCTTCACATATCATGGCAACCTACATTTAGTCGAAATGAATTGCCTCTCCATGCTGCCAAGGGCCCCTCGAAACGCTGGCATAATTTAGAGGTAGGCTTAGGCTAATGCAGTCTACCGTAGCTGCTCTTGCATGGCCGAGGAATGCGACGCCTGGGACTTGCTAGATGTTTAACAGCTACTTAGCCTCCTAATATCCCAATGTAAGGCAAGAAAACCAAGAAAAAGGAGCAGCATGAGCAGGCGCTTAGAAAGTTCCAAGCTGTTTGTCAGTGGACGGGGTGTACAGGAGATACGCTGACAGGGGACAGGGAGGTGAGGACTTGTGATGTGCCCCCACACGCGTCTTCTGGTTGCAGGGTAATGAGACAGCCGAGCCAGCCTCTCGAACTCCCAACTGTCCGATAGCGGTCAGTGGTGAGGAGTCCAAATGAGGGCGACCACCTCCAAGCTTCCCACGGGCACTTTAGTAAAAAATTTTAGCTGTGTGTGTGTGTGTGTGTGTGTGAGGGTGTGTGTCTGTGTGTGTGTGTGTGTGAGGGTGTGTGTGTGGGTGTGTGTGTGTGTGTGTGTGTGTGTGTGTGTGTGTGTAAGAGGTCGATGTTCTGTTAGCTACATATCCTGACATCTATTTGAGCTGGATTGAGAGCCAAGGATTGATTCTTAAAGGAGTATTTTGACATTTTAGCTCAAGATTTTTTCAAAGAGTCCAAGAGTGGGAAGAAAATATCAATATCAATCGGTTGTTTGTGCACTAAGAGCAGAGCTGCAGTCAAGACATGTTTAGCCTTCACGTGAAGACCGGAGGCATAGGGAAACTGTTTAAAACTGTGCCGACAGACACCTCTGGCGCTGTCTGATTTAGATGGTATAGAGTTAAGTTTTTAGATTAGGTTATTATTGGATTAGACTTTTATTTCTAACATGTTATGAGAAAATACAATAGAATATACAAGTACAAAATAAACAAGCAAAAGTAATGAACTTGACAGCAAACATTCAGCAGAAATAAAAAAAAATTCATGCCCGAAATGAGTAGGAAGAAGTTTATACTTACCAAGTTCTACGCCTTTTTTATGGTTAATTGATTAACTATCTGAACTTTTTGCCCCAATTCTCATCATAATCAAATGTAAACATTGACAACACAGCAAGAGCACAAATCAAAATGAACTCTACTTTGCTAGTTCCCCACTCCGAACATCCATTCCATATGTATCAGTATGACCATCTTTTAAATTTATTCAGTGTTGGACATGTTTTCATTGCATCATTAGTCATTCCATACAGTAACTCCTTTGCTTGTAATGCAATGGCTTTCAGCGTTGGTCCTCACTGGTTGCTTCTTAAACATACAAATTCCTCTCAGATCACATTAACTTTCTTTCATTTGAAACAACTTCTGGATACTGCTTGATTTTTGCTGTATACATGATTTGACTCGTTTTGAAGTCAACCAGGTCTTTGAACTTCAGTGCGTTCAGGTTGATAAAGAGTGGGTTGTTTTGGAGCTATTAGCTTATGCTAAGCTAGTCTCCATAGCTAGTCTCCATATTTGAGGGTCCTGGTGGTGTTTTCTCATTACTGGTGTTTCAGAACCCTGTCAGAGTCAATACTGTAATAAATAAGAAATTGATGTCATTTTTATCAGCATAACCTGGGCTTCATTAATAAGTATGCTGCAGTGATGCCACATGATATGAGTGCATAAGCATGTAGAAATCTAATAGTCCTCACATTTTGTCTTAAAGGTGAGGTGTGCAACATTTTGGAGGATCTATTGGCAGAAATGGTTTAAAATATTCATATAAATGTTTTTCATTAGTGTATAATCACCTGAAAATAGGAATCATTGTGTTTTTGTTCCCTTAGACGGTCGTTTCTATCTATACAGACTGCGGGTCCTCTTCTGTGGAGACCACCATGTTCCACCTACCCCAGACTAGACAAAGTGAACACTGGCTCTAGACAGACCTTTCACATTTTCAGCCATCATAGTTTCTATTTCACCACTCGATGCCACTAAATCCTACACACTGGTTCTTTATGACGTCAGCTAGTATAAAAAAAAACAAAATAAAGTTTCTATCGCATAGCAGAATTTAACTATTTGAACCTTTCTAGTTCAAGTTTCCATACTCCTTTTGGGGAAATTTCACATATGATATACTATAGCTGCATTCCAAATCACAAACTTTTCTTTTTACATTTAGCACATTCTGTAGCTGCCCTTACAAAGTAGGTCCAAGGACTTTTGCATTCAGTAGTATTACAACTGCCACCACAGTAGAATGGGATTTCCAGTCATCATTTCCAGTAAGGCAGGGGTGTAGGATTTAGAAATCCCCAGGCAATTGGTAGACAGCAAGACTTCCAATTGCCTAGTTTTGCTAGACTAGGTAGTATAGGTATTGGAATGTGTCCTATAATTGGTGTTACACCTTCTTAAATTGGTACAAAACATTTGCACATGCCACTGCTGGTGGTCAAAAATTCCAAAGGGTATCTTTAAGTTACCTTCTGCAGCTAATCATTTGAGGTAGGGAAATTGCTGGTGATGTAGCCTTTCAACAATATGTGGTGTCTGGGGCTTTCAAGAAATTGAAAACAAATTATCCAGTTTTTTGAAATTCTGTACTGGCAGCACTCCCTCTGGAACTTGGAGTAGATATTTCTGAATATTGTGTTGAGTGATAGGTACCATGTGAATAGCTCCTTTTTATATTAAAGTGTGTGTTGCCTATGTGGCGGGAATGCGTATGCATGTAATTTCATGCCACAATTATGCATGCTCAAGATATCTTCCCCCTATATTCTTTATTATCTTCTTCCCTCCCTCTATCCATTCATGTACATACATAACTGAACACATGGCCCTCTTCTTAACCTTCAAACAAAACTATTGGGAAGGAAATATACCACATAAATACTATCACCAACATACAGACAACATACATTAGATGCCTCAGTCTCACTTCACCTCCTTTTCATCCCTCTATTCTCTTAGATAAGGCTCAAAGCCTTCAAGAGTGGCCTGAGATAAAAGCAGGATGCGTTCAGGGACCCCGTCTCACCCCTGAGGGAGTGGAAATATTATTTGATCCCACTCAAAGAGCCTCTCTGTGCCAAGTCAAGCCAACCCACGGCAATACAGGAATAGATTCCTCCATCTCCTTCCCTGCCTCCCTATCAGCATCCCTCTCCGTGAACTATCCCAACTGGGAAAATTGGTTTTGATTTGCACATGCATGTCTTTGCACGGTGTCGGTATGACGTCTCTTGCACTCGATAAGTCACAAACACGAACACGAGTGAATAGACTGATCTCTGAAATAAGTGTTTGTGGAATATGATGTCCTTATTTGTTTTACTGCAGTATCACACTGTGTCTCACTGTATAAAACCAGTTAATAATTTACCCGAAAAAATACATGACTGACATCACCTTTTTTTTTTTTTCAGTTCAATTTTTTGGCATTGTGTAAGTTAGAAAAACACCAGACGCATTTACACTGATTGCTATGCTACGATGCTATTATTGGATAGATAGATAGATAGATAGACAGACAGACAGACAGAAAGATAGATAGACAGATAAATAGATACAAATTTAAACTTTAAATTAAAAAAAGTTTTTCTGAAATGAAAAAGGTGAAAGATCAAATATTACAAGTGAACTGATTGACTCCTGCTGCCATTTCAGCAGCATCACACAGTCTTCCCTTCTGGAGAACCGTGCCATGTTCCACCACACCATTAAGACTTAAAATACATGCCTCTTTCCTCACCCCTTGTGTATTACAGATGAATCACTGCAAGTCGTCAAAGAAAAACATGCATTAGCAGAGTCTGAACGAAGTCTTTTCTTTTAAGACTGACCCTGAGCACCATCTTAAAACGAACATGCGGGCTGCCTTCTTTAATTCAATGAAATGTTTCTTTTTTTTTTTAAATTAACATGAAAACAAAAATATCTTTTTCTCCCCCACATAATCTTTCAACGCCTGCAACTCAAAGAGATGTGGTAGCTTCAGGAAATGTAAAAAACACACCACCTGCACTGACATTCATTTGTACAGAAGTGATTAATGTTGTGATTAATGCACGGGATCTGTTCTTATTAGATTCTGCTCCCTCACCAAAAGAAACTTGTTCCAAGGACCTCATTAATCTTTAAAGAGTTGAGGAAAGCACGGCCTGTTGAAGTTCAAATAATTGTGCTGAAAAGAAGAGAAAGGAAGCTTTCCTTGCAGGGCCCTGTGTACTGAAATGACCAAACATCATTGCCAAATTACTCAAAACATATAGTTTTATTCCTCAATTAAAGTAGCAACATTGATCATTTGCAGGTTTAGAATGTATAATGTATTGAGTTCAGTAGCGTTCTTTTAGTCACTGAAGTAAGACCAAAAATGAGCACTATGACAACTTCAATAGACGCTCTTGGAAATAAGGGTTCCAAAGGGTTCCTTCTGTAGAGCTGAAGTTCTATCCAGAGCCATTTGCTTTTGAAGAATCCTTTTTTTAAAGACAGGGTTCATCACAGGGTCTATGTAAGACTAGGGGTTCCATTAAGAACTCCTTCTGGAACAGAGTTCCTCAAGGATAGTTGTAAGCATAGGTGTTAAAAGATGTTTTCTCAGTTTAGACAATGATAACTGTAACATTGAAATGATGGATGACACAAGATTTTAGGGATTCAATCTTTTTTTTTTTTTTTTTTTTTTTTTTTTTATCTTTTAAATT
>JAJHUR010075991.1:0-11758 GCA_027495735.1 Lutjanus campechanus | reverse complement strand
TTTGGGGTTTAATTTTTTTTTTTTTTTTTTTTTTTGCATCACCTGTAGAATATAATATGGTTCTTTGTAGAACCATTAGAAGACAAGATGGTTATAGATAATGTCCTTTATATGTCCCTGGGTTTGGTCTATGAAACTCTTTAAATATAAGAGGGTTCTCGATGAGATACCCGAGGTGGGTTCTAGATGTAACCCTTGGAATATGTTAGGTTCTTTGTAAAATGTCCTTAATGGGTTCTAGGTGGAATATACAGGGTTTCTTGGCAGAACACACTTGGTGGGTTCTTGTCAGCACCCTTAGAAGGTGGAAATGTTGTGGATAGAACCCCCAGGGAAGGTTCTGAGTGGAATCATTACACCACATTACACTGTTTGTCTCATATGGCCTTTTTTCCATCAAAATAGCTCTGTTGTACTGTTGTACTGTACTGTCTGTGTTGTACTGGTTCCATTCAAGATTCTTGGAACTTTGGTGCTAACTAGTGAACCAGCCCACGTTTCTACCTGTTTTGAGTGGAACCAATTGTAACCAAGGACGTCATTAAAAGAGGGTATTGCGTAACAGAATATGACACGCCCACTTTGGTTCCCATGGAAAATCTGCTTATTTTTGGTTCCAGCTGGGAACCAATTTCAGGTTCCAAACTGAATGATTAAAAATTAGGTGATCAAACCAGACCGAGGCCGGTTCCAAGTTGGTGGAAAGGACCTTTCCACCGGGTTGTGGAAGGAACTTTTCACAGATGGTGCTACTTATAACCTTTTATGTTGGGTTCTAAGTTGAACCTTCTGAAAGTGTTCCAAATGGAAATGGAAATGGTAGAAAAAATGTTCTACCTGGAAGCAAAAAGCGTTATCCCAATTGGGACAAGCCACAGAACGCTATATGGTTCTAGTTAGCACATTTATGTCTAAGAGTGCAGTCCAATAAAAGCAGAATTTGCGTAGTTTTACTCCTCAGCCTTCTGTTTATTGGTGTCTGTTATCTAAATTATAAAACAAGACCTGTGGCTGTATTTTATCTCTCCACTTACTAAGGTCCTCTAAATGACACTAAAACGCTTGCGTCAAATTTCCTTCTTTCTTTCTACTAAACTGTAGCTGCTGGGGACAAAGTCTACTAGGGACTGAGGGAGAATCTTAAAGCTGTGTTAATGGATTTTTGGTCACTCGCGGGCAAAAACCTACAAAAAAAAGCCAATAAACATTCTGTTATTATGGGGAACAATTAGCAAATAATCACCCATTTACACATCCAGCACACACAGAGCAACAATATCATCCCATGTTGTTACGGCTGATGTGTTTCATGGACAGTTGCCATGATCACAGTGACTGAAAGGTTGATAACTTAGCTGTTAGTGTCACCAAATCATAATAAAAACTAAAATAGCAATCTTGGCATTTTTTTTAATTTAAAGGTCTCTCTTATTTTATACATGAACCCATAAAATAAAACACAAGACTTGTCAATTATGCATTCGGCTAAATGTCAGCATTCCACGTGTCTGGTACCTCGTAAAGCAATTAGCTGATATGCATTTAAACAGCCCTTTAATTAGTTTCCTATAGCGTAACCTGTCAAAAATGTGTGGTTTTCTTTTTCTTCTTGACCTGCAGACATTGTTGTTAAACTGGAAGCAGCTTTTACTTCTTGCCCTGTTTTGTTCATAAAGGCAAGAATATTTTTAAAAGAGAACCTTGTTGAAAGGTTAACAGCAGAGTCACACTGGAAGGGAGATGTGATGGAAAAATAGTCAAACTTTTATTTGCAGTTTCAAAAGAAAAAAAAGACATGGAAGGAAAACATTGTAATCTTTATTTAGCTCCATATTGTTCTAGTGCTGCTCTTCACAAACCACTCTGTTCTCTCTTCTTCTTCTTCTTCTATTCTGATTTAATGGCAGCTCATAAACCAAAGTGTATTATGGAGCATTTTAAGGGCTGAAACTGAATATATAAATACCTAAATAATTATATCATTAAATGCTTGTATAAATCAATACATATATAATTAATAAATATAGAATTATATAATAAATTAAGCATCATTCATTTTGTTTATACAATATCCACATTATAATATTTAAGCATTCAGCTATATAATTTTGTAGGTATTTTTTCTACACTTAGTTTCGGCCCCTAAAAATATCTGTAGCGTGTAGGTGCAAGATAGACATACATCTATATCTTTAGATCTAGTTTAGTCCTGTATAAATAAAGAGAACCTTGTAACCTGCATTCCGCCTCTCATTCCACTCACATATGTAGCATATTCCACTTCAAACTGGCCTCTCAGGTCAGTTGACAAGGTATGAAAAAAATACCTCAACTTGCTCATATCGACAAGGCCCCAGTTCATTGTTCAATATGTTAAAATAAAAACTGTGCATTTAAAATAAAAAAACTATATGTACATTATTTAGTATTGATCTTAAATAGCTCTTATTTTCATCACACATCCTCTATCCAATCAAATCTGAAAACCCACCTACTTATACAGCTCATAAAAGGATTACTATTGAGGCGGCTTTGATAACAGCATGTCTTTAAGGAAAATTCCCCGTTGTTCTCCGTTGATATTGGAACTATAAATACTTAGTGAGGGAGACAGTGCTTCCTCACTAACATGGTAACTGGATCAGTACACAAACTAAATGAGGTGTGGAGGAAATACCAGATATGCTCGTCCATGAATGCATCTCTCGGACTGAAGTCCAGAGGCTGTGAGGAGTTAGTAGACTGCAGAGTCTGACTGACAGATATTTACTGCAGGCATGAGGTCTTTTATTTCCTTTAACCCAAGCAACAATGTTTAAGGTCAAAGTTTGTTATCGACCTTGAGCTTCAAGGTGCAGCTATTCTGGAGCTTTCAACCACATCACATAGTTCTCATCATCAGATTTAAATTTGCTCAACTGACCCTTAAGTCCCTTAACCAGATTTTGCAGATGGTAAGATGTAGTACCTTTAAAAGCAACATATATAAGGTATATAGTCCACATGTTAAGTTAGCAAAACACTCGCTAATTACATAGCGAATTGACATTAACCATTAGCTTGCTAGTATTTTGCTCTCTAGCAAAATCCTAGCTAAATAGCTAGCTAATCCACATCAATCTTTAGCTAGGTAGTTACATCTGATAGCTAATGCACAATGCCAACTAGCTGATCTAATCACTTTGCGTTAGCTGGCTAGTTAGCTAGTATTTTGCTAACATTATATAACTTTTTAGAAAAATCAGAGAAAACACAGAGTCCAGCAGAGTTCAGTGCAACAAAAGGTTTACTGTAGTTCAAATGCAAATATAGCAAACCAGGGGCTGGTCCATGAAGAGCGCACTGAGTTGCAATTCCTCAGAATTTGCCCATTAAAATGGGTTTTCATCCACCATTATTTCCGTGACTGAGAACACTGTAGCCTATTGAATTTTCACAATGGCTACCCCTAGTGATCACTATACTTAATTACATTTTCACAAGTTGTTTTGCCCCACCAATGTTTCAGAGATTTCCTTGATGGTCAAAATAAAACAGCAAAAAGGGATGGGACAGCATAGAATTCTAGCTGCACAAACTTTACAACTCAACAGAAGAACCTCTGACTGAAAACTCAAAGTTATACAGTCGAAAGCTCCAGAAGAGCTACTTAATGGATCTCGGGTTGAGAATGTATTGTCAACTGTGGAACAATGTTTTTATTATTGCGAGATGCTTTTATATTTGTGTGCACAATTTATAGTACTCTGTGTTAACCTTGCTGTATGTCAGTGATAATAATCCAATACATTTAATTTATCATTTGTAATATTCATTTGATTTATCAGGGCACACAGACAACACAATAACAGTGTTGAAAGAGAGCCAAGAAGAGTCATGCAAATATACCCTTTTAATTAGTTAAACTGCCACACAAACCTACACATAAATCTAAAAAATATACAAATTCTCTTTAATGTCCGATAGCTGAAACGCTCTTCCCGGCGTCCCACCCCTGCTCCTGGCTTTGTGCTGCTCATCCTGCAGCAGCTGGTGGTGGTCCTGCTTCATCAGCAGCTCTGTCGGAACAGAAATTGGTGCCTGAAATTAGTTTATTAAGGGAACACAATAGGCTCCTCAACTTACAAGAAAAGTACTACTCACAGAACAGAAGGTGTTTCAAATAAGATAATCTATTCTATTACAACGACTTGTGCTTTGACTGGATCCTGTAGAAACTAAAGCTCAACTTCTTGCTCGCGAAGCCGAGTTCCATTCAGATAAAACGGTGTGTATTGGAAGTAATTTTGTAAACCAGCCAAGGGTGAAGGTTTCATGTGAACACTGGTGTCTCCACCAACCATTTCCTCTTATGTTATCAGAACTGTGATACTTGCTTTGCTTATCTGGAAGATGCACAGCAATACATGCATTGCATTCAGGCTATGTTCAGCATTAAAGATGATCAATTTAAGATTCATGGGCTTGTTTTTCTTCCAGTATCTAAAATATAAAGTGGCATCAACGTTTGCACTGTATGTATGCACTGAAAAATAGGAGGTATACCGTATGATCTTCCATCTTAAAATGTAAAGCTGCACCTGTAGAACTGTATAGGCTTGGAGCCTGCAGTCTGTTCTCCCACCATAGCAAATAGCCAGTATCAACCTTGAACACTTACCATTAATGTGATGTCTCCTACAAGTGTAATGCTGCTGCTGCACCTGCCTCTGTGTCTGTCTGAGCCTCAGGGTTACCATGAGCATCACAGACATCCAGTGTCAGCATTATTGTACTGAAGGGCCTCAGTTACTGTCACTGTTCTGGTACTGTGGGGTCCAGACAAATTATGATGGAGTAGAAGGACAGATACTTGTGTGAAAAGAAAACCCTTCGGTAAAAGTAGAGGCACTGATCAAACTTCTTTACTCAAGCAAAAGTGAAAAGGTACAGGCTCTGAAATGTAGACAAATTATGAAAGTAAAAAGCAGCCCTCTGAAGGACATTTCTACCAGCTGTTTCTGTGCATAGCTAACTGAACCTCACCATTTCTTTTACCTAGTTTTTTGTCGTTACATCTTTTTCATCTTGTTACATCTTTTACGTACTTTTTTCGTCTTGTTACATCTTTATTGTCTTGTTATATTGTATTTGTCTTGTTATGTTTCTTATGTAGTTTTTCATCTTGCTACGTCTTTTTCGTGTTATTGCGTCTTTTACGTTGCTTTTCGTCTTGTTATGTCTTTTTCGTCCTATTGCCAAATACTGAGCCCACGCTGATGTATGAAACCTTGTTTGAAATTGTTTATCAGTGATTTATAACCTATTTCTAAACCATGTATAAATCATTTATAAGTATGGTCTTATTGTAAAGTGGTACCAGATACTACTGAAAGGGACATTTGAATACTGTCTTCCACAGTGGATAGAATATAATGCTGCGCTATATTAACCTGTTATTTGTTCTTTTGTTTGTTTGCTTGTTTGTTATTCTCCTTAACTGGACATTTATGCTGAATATGCTTGCTAATTGAAACACTTTACACACACGCCATTGAGCTAAATCAAGGTTATATAATTATAAAAGAGTAAGCAGAGAGATGATTTTCTGCAGATTATCACTGATGAGGTCTTTCATACCTCTTGCCATGTCAATGCCTTTGATTGAATAGTTTAGGATTAGCTGCAGACATACCAGTTTGAAGATAAACAATGTGCTGCTGTGGACATGGTCAGCAGTGAAACGCATTTTAGCCACCTAAAAAATCTATTTCAGTTTCTGCTATATTTACAACATTTTCACAGCTTTACTTTGCCGTTTAATCACTTTTTCAGATTTGGAGAGCACAGGAGTCGCTGGTGTACCGCTGCCTTAATCTGTTAGTTTGTTTGTGTGATTCTGTGACTTTGGTGTTTTAAATGTGTAGTTCCGATTCACCAATGCCACACAATAACACAAATTAAGTGATGATGGCAGCGGTAGACCAGCAACTCCCGTGGACTGTGAGGTAAAATGACAGGTATTACTAAGGGAGTCTGTTTGATTTGGAGAAAGCGATTATGTCTTATATAATGGCAGTTTCTCGTCTAAAAAGGATGTCTGACAGCAAGGTAAAGCAGAAAAAACATTCTATATATACCATAGATTTAATACACTTACTAGCAATAATTACCTCATACAGCCCCACTTCAAATAATCTAAACTGTCCCTTTAACTGTAATTATATTATAGCAACTATCCACAATATAATTACTTTAAGAAGGTTGGCAGGCAGTCAGGAACAAGGAGTAGCCAAATGTGACATTAATACATAACTTATTTGAGGATTGCACCATTAGGATGACATTTTCAGTATTCAGGCACTAAACATTTTTTCTAAGTATCCAGTATCACTGCAACACCAGCCAGCTGTTCATGCTTTGCGTGCCAATGTCAGCAGGGACGTCATCCAGCCTCTGCCACACCAGGATGATCATCAGGTTCTTTTGAAAGACCAAACTAAAGAGGAGTGTCCCGCTCTTCAAGCACAAAAACTGCACTAGAGGCACCAATTAGGCACTTCTCTATGAGATAGAGCCCAGCGGGCCGATGTAACATTTGGGCTCCCAGCAGGTCTGTAGAGTTTGCGTGTACAATAGACTGTTACAGAACTCCCGTGAATCAGATTAGCTCTTTTAACGGGCCACTTATATCGCCGCAGTTTGCTTTAACCAGCCAGAACCCTGATGTTACGCCAGGAAATGAAAGAAAAGAATGATTCATACAGTCACTGTGCTTTTCCATAAGTGATTCTGTCATCGTCCTTGAGCCGTATTTGATGAAAACCATTATTTTATAAATTGCTCGTGTTGAGCAGGATGTTCCAAAATAACACTGTCCACTTAAAGTTTTATATGGAACTCTTAGTCAGCATAGTCAGTGCCTCGTGGTCTAGAAATCCTGCAGCCTGATCTGGTGATATAACTCTAAGACAAGCCCATTTCTGTAACAATTTTTCTAACAACTGTTCAAAATTTGCCCGTGTGCTGTTTTATATAAGACCAAATAGAACATCATTGAAAATTGCTAAACATCCTTTTTTTTCCAAATTGCTTTCCTGAAAATGAGACAGACACTTCCACACACATTTGTTCAGCCTGAAAAAACAAAGTGCCTCATACTTCTTTTGCAATATTGTGTGGAAAAGAATTGGATGTATTTCTAATAGCAGTCATTATGGTGAGCATTCAAGTTAAGTCAAATGGACAGCACATTCACTAAAATGTTTATTTTTCTTTCTCTTTAATTAACTCAGTGGGGGTTATGTATTTCCAAACAGAAAATGGCATCACAATATCATATTATAGCTTTGAAATTTAAGCATAAAATCAAAAGGAACCTGTTGCAAAGAACCATACTGTATTTGCTGCTTGATGTTGTAAGAATTTCAGCAACAACACTTATGTGTGTAGTGTTGTTATGTGCCCACAGTGTCTGTTTGATGTGGTGCTCCCCTGTGTCCAGGTGCTGCACCTCCGCGTCCTTGCAGCTGCAGTGATTGGCAGCAGGTGTGCTCAATCAGTAATCAGGCCTGGAGCTTAAAAGCCTGGAGAGAGCAGCAAGACAGGGCCGGCGGGCCATTTGGCAAACATCAGACTGCGTGTGTGCAGTCTGGTCGTGTGGTGGCACGCTAGACTACGTGTTGCTACTGTAATGCTAGTTCACTAAGCCTCTCTTGCAAACAGCAACTGTCCAATCATAGATTAGTAAGTTGAAGTGGTGTGCATGGGGCTGTAAGAGCAATACACAGTGTCTCATGACTTCGTACAGTGGCGTCTATTTTGAAGTCTTTCAAAAAACATAAAAACACGACACACAAGAGCACATGTGTGGGGAATGGATTAAACAAATGCATGTCCGGCTAACTAACGCTAGCTTAAATGCTGCAGTAACATTACCTCCAGCTAATGTTGTTACATATCACTGCATTTGCTTTTGTTATGTGGGGGGGGGAGTGTTAAGTGGGCCGACGTTCATGCATCTCTCTCTGGCTTGCTCTCTTAGGTCTAAGTCGAGTTAGCTTAGCTCTTATCCTGACTCTCTTCCTGGAGATATTGTGGCCCGGCTATGTTTGGCTGGCTCACTGTCTCAAGGCCTGCACTTCCTTTTCCCATTTATGAGTGTATTCCTCTCCTGTATCATACATGTCATATACACCGCCATCCAACCAGTGTTTGCTGCGAGTTAGCTTTAGCCTCAGTCCTTTAGTATTCAAGCTATATCTTGTACACAGCCGTTAAGTAACTAGCTGACAAAATCCACATTTGTCAGCCAGAAATGAGAAGTTGTTTCTTGTTTACTTCTCTGTGGATGTGCAGTGAGTGTGAGAATGGAAATCTTGACAAGCGAAGCAACGGTAACCAAGGAAGGTGGGACTTAGCAAAGTGCCGATTAGCTCCCCTCTGGGAGGGGTTCTTGTGTGTCTCTTTGTGTTTTCTGTGATTTAGCCTCCCTGGCAGACACAACCTTCCTCCTTTTTGGTGGAAGGGTGTTTATTATTTTGTTCAGTTAGTGTGTCTGTTCCTTAGTGTGTCCGTTATCTGATTTAGTATTTTAAGTTAATATTCACTTGTCGTCTAAGTGTTTCCTTTACCTTATAAAAAGATCCTTGTTTGTACATTTGCCTCAGTTTCCCTTCCTTCTTTTCCCCTGGTTTACTTTTAATTATTGTTTCTCCCCTGATGCCCTGGACCATCACTAGGGGAACATAATAAGAGTACAATTTTATTCAAAGCTTTTCTTCAGCTCATGTTTAAGCACACAGATAAGTTATCCATGCAGGAGTGTGGGCACATTCATAATGACTGTATTTGTCTCCCGGCTGGACATTTATCACAAAATAACTTGCAAGCTTAATGAAAATCTTAACTTGCATTTGTTTTAACCAGCAGCACTTGTAGGAGATAATGCTTTTGAAGGGCCAGTTCACCCTAAAATGAAAAAAACATATTTTTCCCCTGGCCTGTAATGATATTTATCCATCTAGTTTTGGAGATAACAGCTGTAGAGATGTCTGCCCTCTCCCCAGCATAATGTGGCTAAATGGCACTCAGCTTGTGGTGATAAAAGCACCAAAAAATACATCTGAACAATTCAAAACCAGTGTCTCTTTTCAAAAATCATAACCCAGTTATTCAAGATAATCGGCACCTTGTTGTGGATAGTTTCATATAGGAACCACTTTCTTTCTAGTAAAAAATAAAGTAGTTCAAGATAATCCACTGACCTTGTTGTGAGCAGTTTCATATAGGAACTGCAGTAGAATCTACTGGAACTACTTTAGAATCTACTGGAACTATATACTAGAAAGAAAGTAGTTCCTAAACTGCTCACAACAAGGTGTGTGGATTATCTAACCGGGTCATGATTTTTGGAAAGAAACATTGGTTTTGAATTTTTCAAGTGTATTGCATTATTTTTGGTGCCCTGAGCACCACAAGCTGAGTGCCATCTAGAGGAGGCAGAAATCTCCTTGGCCAATATCTCCAAAACTCTCTCTTCAAAAAAAGAATCTAGATGGATAAATAGCACAACAGGCTAGGGGGAAAATATGCATTTTTTATTTGGGGGTGAACTGTCCCTTAAAATCAATGTGCCCACAGCGATGAGTATCCTCATCTTTCATTCGGTTTCATTGTCCTGATCAGAAAAAAATAATTGCCTCTAAAGTTAATGATTGCTCAAAATGTGGTTTGACACTGACACTGAATCAGGGATAATGAAATGCACAAAAAAGAAAAGTGGAATAATACGGTGTCACATACTGTTCCACTGAATGCAGCTCACCGAGTGAAGTTAAGAGCTATGACTAGTTATTTTTTGTACAAAGCCAATAATGCCCATGAGAAATCAGAAATCACCTATTTACTTTTCACAGTAAGAAGCCTTCACTGCCAGCTATTACACCTGCTGGAGATTTGCCCCATCTCCCTGATGTCACGGGCGCCCATTGTTTTCAAAATTGCACTTTAAACAGCTTGCAGAGACAACTGCTATCTTGACATACCCCATCTATAATTTGAAACTACATGTGTATTGCCTCATGTGAAGGTGCCCCAAACATGCAATCATATGAGGAGTGATTCCGTTCTTTTGCAATGTGATGTGAGAAGCTCAATGAAGCCGAGCCTGCAGCGTGGCTGTGCGATGGCAATCTGGGGTTGTTGGTCGGTCCACCGCTTCGGATGGGCAGTCATGGCTCCCAGATAATGAAACCTATTGACTTTGGTGATGCTCTGACTCTTTTACTTCAGTGCCACTATGAGGGTGATATTTTGGGGGTTTTCGTAAACTACTGCATGGATTACCATGCAAATTGGTACTGATACTTATGTTACCTCAGGATTAATTATGATCACTATGGTGACTTTCTGCCTTGTGCCATCATCAGGTCAGGTAGGAACAAAAACTTAGTTAGGTTTAAAAAAAGATCTTGTTTTATGGTTAAAAAAGACCCTTTCACAATGTTAGAAAAGCTTTCTAGTAATCGCACACGCTGTTGAGGCAACAAAAACTAGCCAATCACAGTTCAGTAGCAGCCAATCACAGCACAATAGGGCAGAACCAGTATAAATCTCCAAATCTTGCATGGCTCGGTTTCCCCTCTGTTGTTTGTAAACACACCATTCAAAGTTTTCCCCACTTCCCCAATTTAATGAACAAGAGAGAGAGAGAGAGAGCAGCTGTGGTTTGAGTGAGCTAGAGAGTGAATGAAGAGAGGGAGTGGTGTTAGCATTAGCGAGAACAAATTCTGACACTCTCCGACGTGCCAGCATGCTTGTCAACTTTGAGATCTCAAAAAAAGGGAGAATTTTGAAACCAAGCAGGGAAAATTCAAATTTCATGGTGAATGCAAAATAACAAAATAATAAGTACACATTGTTTGGCAAAACACATACTTGCAGGTGACCTATAACTGACAATAGGATCAGAGCATTTAGCCCTACCTAATCCAATTTCAAATCTGATAACAAAAAAATAACACAGGTATGTTAGTTAGGCTGCTCTTAGAAAAAAATGTGCCCCTCTCCCTAAAAACTATCTGTAACAAATAGGAATTCTTTTTCCAGAATGTCAGAATGAAATTTTCTCTCCATTTCTCTCTACATCTTTCACTAACTGAAGAGGACGAAGCATGAGCAACTCTCTTCCACATCACGAAATGACATGGCATAGCTATATTATTGTCCAACTTTTAAAGTTGTAAGGCTTAAAGATGGCGTACAGTGCCAGAAACAGGTTGTATTAACAAAAAGCAGAAAAAAAGGAGTGAAAATTTGTCATAAATCAAGAATATTGACAAGCCGGGAGGGAGGCCAGTGAAAAACGCAAGTATGCACATCTGACGTCTCCTGATTTTCCTGGAAGTTAGAGCAGCTAGCGCCACCTTGAATAAATGTGTTTGACCATTGTTGGAAACATTCTGGATAATGTACAGGAACTACACAAATCAACAAAATATGTAACATGTCAAGCTTTTTAAGACATTTTAATATGGAAATGAGCACATTTCCAAATAACGTGCTAACATAAAACTAAGATGGTGAACATAAACAACATGTTGGCATTCTTTCTCTTTACCTTTAATGAGATGTTTTTCATTGATTTGATTTACAACTAATTCTAGTTTCAGGAGGTTACAGTGCAGTGTCAGAGATGAATACATTTTAGATATAGATAAAACTAAAGATAGAATATTTGAAGCATTGAATCTTGATGTCATCATGTTATGTGCAAATA
>JAJHUR010075990.1:9210-43543 GCA_027495735.1 Lutjanus campechanus | reverse complement strand
AAGACCTTCACCCATCATCACATCGGCATAGTGGTGAGTACATACTGAATGGCTTATTCTCACAAAGTGGAGTATCACTTTAAGTTGGTTAAGTTGTTAGTGTTTTGAGCATTTTGATAGGCAGTCCTCAGTATCTTTGATAGCTGCTAGCAAGCTAGCTAGCTATCATCATCATTTTCATGCTTGAGCTTGACAGAATATAAAATTCACCAAAAACCTCCCTTTAAAAAAAAAGTAAAACAAAAAAGAAATTTCTCAACTTGGATAAAGTGATTCATCAGATTAGATTAAAAAAAAATTAAATCTCTTCAGTTACTTCAACATAAATGTAATTTATGGGGCACTTCAATCATTACTAGACCATCCTGTTAACATGTGCATGCATCCCTTTGTGTGTGGAAAGTGGGAGAGTGAACTGTTTTGGGTTTTTTTCACATGAAAATTTTGTTTTTGAAAGGCTAAACCAGCACCAATTGTTGATTGAAGCAGAAAATTGTGTTGGAACTTATTCCATCTATCTTTTTTCAGTAAATTTAGTCTTTTTTTTAGCACACAAAAAAACCACAAAACATCTCCATCCTGCTTGTGTGGTGTAATCCAAGTGTCCGCGAGCCACGACATTAAAAATTAACTGCAAAAGATGCCATTTACGCCATGTTTTTAGCAGTGCTTTTTTAAACGTTTTATCCGTGGTCACCATTCACTGCCATTGTACTGGATGAGGCTGCAACCCTGTTTCTCCTAAAACTCCAGGATTGTTTTGTGAACTTAAGTCCTTCACCCATCATCACATCGGCATAGTGGTGAGTACATACTGAATTGCTTATTCTCACAAAGTGGAGTATCACTTTAACCTCCTAAACCAATCACATGGAGGGCTGTCAGCTGGGTTTAGGATGATTTAGTGACAGGACACAGAAGGAGTTCACTGCACTCCTACAATGCGGATGATATTACTGAAGATACGTATAAAATTACGGCAATCACACAAACGGAGAGATGTTAAATCTCGCTCGAATGGCAGGAGAAGATGAAATTACTGTAAATAGCAGCTTCCCACATCGTCCATTCACCTACCACAGCAGGGACTGACAGCTGGTCGGGTTTCAAGGGCCAAGAGCAGTGAATCGCTCTAGTTCTGCTGGTCAGAAGGAAGCCTGCCTGCTGCCGCCAATGAGTCACACTCTCTTCTGTCTCTGAAGTACCCCTGGGGCCCATGGAGGGTATATCTCTCCTCTTTTAAGACTAACCTCCATCCGAGGTGTCTATGGGCCACTACTCACTGTTCCTGTGTGCACTTAAGATATCACAGCCACAGCCGAACGCTCTGGATATCACCTCTGCCGCTGTAGGGACGAGCTCTCCCAGCTCTTTATCATGTATGACTGTTTTAACACTGTCTCCACTTGCACCATGGGAGCCTTTATCTGACGCGCTGGTATGGGCTGAACTATCAGGGTCACGCTGAAGCCTGTGTGCCTGTATGCTAAGTGCCAGTGTGGGTTGCTTTCCTAGTTGGGTCAATAAGATAAAACAACAGTAACAGTGTAAAGCTCTATCTCTTATATAACCAACTCTTGTGTGCTGGCCCGTCTCTTTCTTTCCAGTTAAGCAGAAGGACCAACACATGAAAATCCTGGAAGTCCACAGAAAAACAAATCATAATTGGATAATAATTCACAGTGTTTTGGCAGCCTGCGCACTGTGTTGACAGGATTATTCACCTCATCCACAGAGAATCACTGTGACTGAAATAAAAGGCTTTTCTCCAGTGAGGAAAGTCCTTCCTGTGCCAGTGCCTCTGCTGGTCTCCCTCCCTGTTTGCACACTGCTGACAGTGTGCTCTTAAAGGGATAGTTCAGATTATTTGATGTAGGGTTGTCTTAGGTACTTGTCGATAGTCCGTTTATTACCTACAGTAGATGTTGGTTGACATGTTTGGAGAAGCAGAGAGAACCAGCATTGAAACAATTTTCTGATGAGAAACTACTGCTACATGAGTCAGATATCACTCTCTTCAAACCAACCTAACTCCAGTTGGTAATTTCATCTTGCAGAACATGGGAATTGCTGATCTGGCTCTGCTTCAATCTGTCAGTTTGTTTGTGTTATTGTGTGACTTTGTGTGATGATCGGCTTTAAAATACCAAGGTGGTGAAGGACCTTAGTGATCTGGCTAGAGCATAAAGTGAAAGAAGATCCCTGATGTATGGAGGAGCAAAGTCATTCAAAACTTTATCAACAAGTAAAAGAACTTTAAAGTCAGTTTTAGAAGATACAGATAGCTATTGTGATGTTTAAAGCAGTGAGGCAATGTGATCCATTTTCTTGCTTTTGGTTAAAACTCTGGCCGCAGCATTCTGAACTAGCTGTAGTTTTCTTACCAGTGCAGTAGTCTAAATGGTTAGTAATAAATGTGTGAGTGAGAAATTCTGCATCTTTCTGAGTTAAAAAAGGTTTAACTTTAGGGATATTCTTAATATAAAAGTCAGAAGTTTTAATATTGTTGCTAAAATGGGAATTCAAATTGAAATCAGAATCTAAAATCATTCCTAGCTTGCTTTGCTAGTTTTAACCTGTCCGCTAAGGCCTCCCAAGTATTGAGTGCAGATTCAGTCTTTCTGCGTTTGGTCTTATTAAACAAATCTCAGTTTTATTCATTTAGCTTTAAAAAGATTGCTCATCCAAACATTAATGAAATGAAACATTAAGAAGTGTGCAGTTGTGTGTCGTCAGCATAAAAAATGGTAGTTGATATGGTTGGGCCAAGAATGCTTCCTTGAGGAATACCATATTCTGTACCATGAGTCTGTTATACATGAGCACCCAAACTGACAAAAAAAAAAAGTCCACCAGTTAAATGAGACTGAAGCCAAGCTGGTTCACGGCCAGAAAAAGCCACCCATTTATCAAGTCTGTCAATTAAAATATCGTTGTTGATTGCATCAGTCACTACGCTGATGTCTAAGAGAAGAAAGACAGACACATTGTTTGCATCAGCAATAATTCTCAAGTCAAATCCACACTGATTTGCAGCTTTCAGTGTTGCTGTCTCTTTTCTAAAATGCTGTTGTTGATTAGATGAACAAGTGGATGATTAAAAATTATCTTCTCTAAAAGTTTGTGAAGGGAAGATAATGTAGATTGAATTTCTTGAGGAGAGGTTTAACCATTGAAGTCTTGAAAGCTGTGGGGAAGGTGCTTGAATTAAGAGAGCAGTACCTCATAAAACCCCACTTCAAATATTGCAAACTATCCCTTTAAGGAGCACATTTAATAATGCAGCCAGTGTTTCTGTGCTTTGTGTTGGGACTGAAGCATAAAAAGCTGCATATGCATGCAGCGGTTGATGTTAATAGGGAGCTTGGTGGGGATTCGTCTGGCACCTCTGTGTCCCACTTCTAAATGCCCCCAAAACCCTCCTGAGCCTCCCACTTATCGCAGGCTGCCTGGAATCGCACTCGAGACGGAATATGCCTTAAATACCTCCTACTGTACTCTGAATAACCTCAGCATCTCTGCAGGACACTGTGGGAGTTCACTGCACTCCTATGGAGCGGATCACAGGAAAATACTAGAAATAAATTTACGGCAAATGACTTGGAGAGGATTTCCATATTGGATAAAAATTCCCATAACTGTCTTGGGGTTGATGTGTAATTGCATCAGCGAGGAAACTGTTGCCCAGTTAAACTGCTGCTGATGATTCTGCCAAAGAATAAACTCTTGTGTCATCATGCAGGGTAAAATACTAATGGCTTATTGGAAGCGGCTCTGACATTAGTGTGTTAAAAGCTGCTGGTCCGCGGTGCCTTGGGGTGACACTTTGACAAGTTTGACAGCAGTGACTCGCTGGGCAAACTGTAGCCCCGCGGTAATGCTGACACACTGAATTAGTAAAAAATAGGATGTGAAAAGAGAACGAGTTATTGCAGTCCCACATGATTTTGTCACATTTCTTTAAAAACAAATGCATTCATAGTAACAGTGAAAATAATTACCAATGCTGCATTTATCGTGAATATACAAAGTTCTCGCCAGGATTGAATAAATATACAAGAAGAGTAAAGACATTTAAGGAGATTAAAGCAAAGATAACAACAGGAAACAAACAAAGGTTGAAAGAAGAAGAAAATAATTCAAGGAGCCCTGATGACAAAACTACACACACCTCATAAATCTAGTCTGAGAAAGAGCCAGAGGACCTCAGGTTTGGCTCGTGTGGAACTAAAAGGTCAGACATGTATTGAACTGGCCAGACTTAGCAACATGGGGAACATGGAGAACACAGTAGAACCACTGGGACATGTAGGAACTGATTCCACTTAAAAGGTAGGATTAAATCCAAAACTCTATGGCTGCAGCTATTGATTATTTAAGTAACTGAATAGTCTATTGATTATTCTGGAGATTAATTGAGTATTTGGATGAGAAATATCGTGCTCTCTGCAATTTTTTTCCATTAAATTACTTTTGCTTGATTTAAGAACAATAGATTGAACCAAAGCAAGTTGTGGACCAACTTTTGTAAAACCCAAACAATGGGTTCAAAGATGCTACAAAGCTATGTAGAGCTGAAGGGAACAGCTATGTCAGTTGATAATTTATCATTATGAGCTTCCAACATCATGTGATATATAAATATTGATTTTAGCCACATAAAAGACCATTGTCCTGGTTGTGTATGGGTTCACAAAGATTTAACATTAATAACTGCTAACTGTTTACAGCTTTCTCAGGGAATATAATGAAAATTGATTATCGACTAACCCTGGAGTTGTGATTTTGGGTAAAAGATTTTATGCATCTTCAAGCCCCTTTTAATACATGCCTTTTATAATCTGAAATAATATTTAGTTTGTAATTGCATCAAGCTTTTCTGGCCTCTCTTTTTACAACCGTTGTTGCGTCATTAAACCACGGAGATGGATTAACTTTGTGAACTGATCTAGTTTTCAAGGGTGCAGCAACATCCCAGGCTGATGAGCATAGGTCATTAAAGTGGCTAACCAAATCATTTGTGCGTGCAGAATGAGCCGTAAGTCTGCTTTCACTCAATTCAACTGATGAAAATTTAATAGTTGATTGAGCATTAAGGATGCAGGAGCAGATGGTTCATTTGTCCTGATAGAATAATAACTTTAAGGAACATTAAACGGCAAAATGATCATGTGATAAGAGAATGATAACCAGTGTGGAGTTCCCACTTTTATAAAAAGTGAAAGTTTCTAACTTTGGTGATTGAATCTGACACATAATGGGCTGAAGTTTTTCTCTGTTGATGTTGAGTATTAGAAACAGCATCTTACCGCGGTGCCATCTTATTTTCAAAATCTGACCGTGCCTCTGGAATCCCACTGCTGCTTGTTCGTCTCTTCCTCTTCTATAACTATCTTCTTCATGCTTCAATTTTGGCTGCAACTTTTACTCAGACGTGCTCAAACCTCCAGGGATCTTGTCTAGAAATGCTGCTCGCCTCCCCTTGCCCCATTTTCACTCTCTGACTACACTGCTCATCAAAGAAAAGGACTATTTTGTCACTGCTGACAGTTTTTTTTTGTTGGTGGTACATTTTATTCTTGAGCTGGCAGGCCAGCCGGTGATGAGAATGTCCCCGATATGCTGAATAAAGCTGATGAAGTATAGTTCTCTGATGGGCAAAAAAAAGCTGTGCACTACTCGGCCGATTACAAGATATTTCATATTTTAATCTTTGAATGCCTCATTAGACTGCTCTTTTTCTGCTCTGAAACTTCTCAGAGAATGAAAAATATCAGAAGAATAGAGCCTCACTCATTCACACGTGACACTGAAATGGCTTTTAATTAGCTCTGACAAAGACAAAGAGCATAATACAGTACAGCTCGTCACACAGTGAGGTCTGTAAGTGAAATATGCTGATCAACAACCGTACAAATGTACTGTAATTGGAGCACCATCTGCCAACACTCCCATTTGTATTGTTTACAGACACATCTGATAGGATGATGGATAGAAATGAGTTCCCCCCTGAAAATAGAAGGTCTGACTCACATGAGACGGACAGAGTGTCATCTGTGCGCTGTTGAACCACAGGTAATGATGGTATGTCCGTTGCTGGAGTGCGGTGACTCTCTGTAATTGTCTCTAGGTCGAGGCTGAAGCGGGGATGAGTCACCCACGCCCCAAATGTTAATCACCATGGCCAGCTCGTCTGACTAAACATCCCTCGGAGGAGAGACCAGACCATTTGGCCTCACTCCAGAGCACGGACTTGCACCCCCCAAACCACAGTTCAGTTAAGACCACCCTGATTCCTCTGTAACTTTGCCCCTTGTGATTTCTCAGTTAAGTAGTACACTGTCACCCAACCTTCAAAAATTAACTGGACAAATGACTGAAATAACCTTGTGTGTTTGTCTGGTTTAGTCACAGCAGCAGTCGTAAAGGTCCAAACAACCCATTTGTCAAAAATGACGGTAGGCAGAGAGAGTTTCCAGAGGTGGCAAAACTACACATATTCTTTACTCAAGTACAAGCACAGATACTTGTGTAAAAAAAAGACTTTGATAAAAGTAGAAGTACTGATTCAGCTTCTTTACACAAGTAAAAGTAAAAGAGTACAGGCTCTTGTTTGTCTTGTTAAATTTTAAAAAAATCTTGTTACGTTATGTCCTTTATGTCTTTTTTTTGTCTCTTTCATCTTTTTTGTCAATGTTACATATTTTTTGTTTTTTTAAATCTTTTATGTCTTGTTACGTCTCTTTTTATCTTGTGGTGTCTTTTATGTTTTTTATGTCTGTAATGTTGTCTTTTGTCTTGTTATGTCTTTTTTGTCTTGTTACATGTTTGTATCTTGTTACAACTTTTACGTCTTTTTATGTGTTTTTTCATCTTTTTTGTTTTGTTGCATCTTTTTTAAATTTCATTTTATGTTCGCATCTTTTTTCTTTTTGTCTTATGTCTTCTGTCTTGTTATGTCTTTAATGCCCTTTTATTGTCTTGTTCCATCTTTTAAGTTTTGTTTCATCACTTTTGTCTTGCTATGTTCTTTACATTTCTTTTGAATCTTTTTTTGTCGTTTCATCCTTTTTTAAAATCTTTTTATGTCTTTTTTTTTGTCGTTGTCTTGTTATGTATTTTCGTCATTTTACATTTTGTTATGTCATTAATGTCTTCTTGCTTCTATCGCGTGTTATATGCACTGATGGACAGGTTAAGGAATTGAACTTATTGTATCATCTATTTAGACTGATGTCAAGGCAACACGTGCAATGATACAAATCAAATATAATCAAAATCTCCCCTCACATACATTAAAACTAAAGTAACAAGCCTGACTGAAAATGTATGCCATAGAAAGTACAGATATTTGTGTTAAAATGTAGGGAGTAACAGTAAACAGTTGCCAGAAAAACAAAATATGGATACCTGAAAACTCTAAAGTACAGTAGCACAGTCTTTGTGCTTAATTATTTCCCACCTCTGGAGATTTCCATCTGAATTTGTGACATTAGAGAAGCTGGACTCTGACATTACGTGAGTGAGTGAGTTAGATAATCAGTGGCAGATTTTCTTCTTTTTTTTCCTCCTCAGCTTGAAAATAATAGAAATGTCCTTGTGGGAGACCTTGGTCTGTGCCGACTCCCGTTTCCACTCCAATTGTTCTGTCAATAACTCATACGGCAGAGGCCAAATCCATAACAAAGCCGTGATTACTTTCATCAAACTGAGTGAGAGAAAAACCTTAGCAGGCAGAATGCAGAAGGAGAAGGTTGAACCTGCTCTCACATGTTGGTATAATGGCTTTCTTTTCTAGTTCTATCGGTGATTTACATGTGGTTTGTTTTGCATTAGTAATGTTCTGATATAACAAACACATGAGCGAGTCCTCTAAACCAAGTATCCTATATCGTCTACCAGAGCGAGAAACCTTTATTAATCCCAGCTTCCTTCTCAACTACTTACACGTGTCAGGCAACATGAGCCTAATTTACTTAGACACTCCAATATCCAGCTTTGAATTTGACACTGCTGCATTTGCTTTAAATGGAAATTGGTCTTCATTAACGGAAAAGACAGTAGGAAGGGAGTGCTGGAGCTTTTAAGCTTAATAATCATCAGAATCGATCGGGTTCAGGCCGAGGCAGTGACGACGCTGCAATAGGGTGGTAACACGAGAAGAGGCTAACATGGTTATTCCCACGCTTCGGAGGCACAGCTGGCAGCGAGGAGCAAATGCACATTCATAAATGTGTGATTTTGTTTCCACAGTAAGGGCTGTGGGTTTGAATAATGCTACGGCTGCTCCTGAATCAGGATTTTCAGAACTGATTCAGTCATTTTTATAAACATTCATTCATTACTGATGTTTTTTTTCTTCAATACACCAAACAACAATTATGAGAAACACACTGTATTACAGCCCACATTAGTCCTGAGTTCAAAAGTGAACAGCAAACTCCCACACACTTTGCTTTTAATTTGATTATAAACTTAATCCAACATACAATGTTTCAGTCCTTAGACTGTGATGAGATAAAGCTGATGAGTCAGCACCTCTTCAGATGAGCCCAGTCAGGGACCATGAGCTGTCAGACAATCAGTCTGACAGTCTGCAAGCATGAAGCCTATTAGATGGCACGTCATCAAAAATGGACATCATCTCTTCCATATAATAATGTTAGTCTAATAGTAGATATCAGGGTAACACTGTCAGTAAATAAAAGTAAAATATCCACATTCAATCATATAATAGGAAACATATGAAATAATATGAATGTAGAAAATTTCATAGAATGTTACATTTAATATGCAACATAAACATAGGGATGATGATTACTTAAAGAAAAAATGTGCAGCCATGTCATATTTCAGTTATAAAGTCCTAGTGCAGTCAGTCAGACTCACTGGACAGCAGTAGAGGAGGTTGTACCAGCGTGTGGTTCATAAGCAGTTCAGCCGTCTTCACTGACATTCAGCACCAGAGCTGAGAGCGTAGAGGATCAGCCAACAAACATGAGTTACGCTGTCCAGTGTCGTGCTGCCTTCCGTTTCCATTACCCTTCTCCTCTTTCATCACAGTTAGTTTTGTCGTTCGGTCATTTTGAGACAAGACTCAAAGGTTTACATCCTGCCATGCTGTTGCTCCTGGATTTGTTTTTGTAAAACAGCACAGCTAAAAAGGAAAAGGAGTGAATTGACTCAGAAAATGCAAATCAGTGTCTTCTCAACTGATGACTGCTGACACAGCAGTAAATATTGCACTGAAAAGTTAATGATTGAAGTGATATTCGTTTCCTGTTGGGCTGGCATCCTCGGTGGAACATCAAAGGCCACACAACTGATGCATAATCATTTTCCAATGACACAGTTAGAATATCTCTCCTAGATTTGACTTATTACGCACTGAAAAGGTAATTATATTAGTCAGTAACGGCTCAATAAATCTAATTCAAGAGAATTAGAGATACAGAACTTGTTACATGACTTTCCATTACTCATCCCAGCTGCCTTTCTCATGTCACTTTTCATGTGAACACATAGAGTGTAACATCATGAATGCCTTCGGGGAGAGACAGCCCAAAAATGTGTGATTATTCACATTGGTATGATTTATTGCCTGAAGACTACAAAGAGATGCAAAAGAGAGAGATCAGGGAAACCGGCTAAGAGGAAGCTATGACAGTTCATTTTTTCTCTTTGCCTTCAAGTGTGACCACTCAGAAGATTTTTTTGCCTTTGGATATTGCTGAACAACATGTCATACAAACTACTTTGTTTGAAGTATACTGAGGCCTTTAGTGGTTAGCTCACTAAGAAGACACAACATGAAAATAAGGCACCTTGGGATTTACTGTTAGGTTTCTCTTTGTTGTCTTCTTTTTGATAAACTCAGTCCTCTTCAGCATCAGTGAAAAGAGAAAATTTGCTGCATGCCCGGTGGAAGTCACTCTGTTAACAATATTTATATATGTATATTAAAAAATAATGAATTTTCTGCGTCAGGATCCATTAATTATAAATGCACTTGCATTACAAGAATGGAGGTGCATTAGCAGATGTTAAGTTACAATCAATGTCCAAGGCTCTGCAGAGTTTTACCTCAGTAATACAAAGTCATCAGTGTTCTGCTTTCCAAAAACAGACATTTTGCAAACTTCACTGCTGTGGTGAGATGGTCTTATTTGGGTTTTCAGATTCCAATACTTTCCCCTTTCTCTCTCTGTTATATTCTTTTAGTTATTCTTTCTGTATGATATTTTATTCATAGGCGCTGATAGGAATATTCTAAACCATGGTGAGAGAAGTGCTTTTAGCAGTTGTTGTTGTGGAGGAAATAACTAGAAAATTCTGATGTGCGAAGTCCCAAAGCAGGTGTGAACTTTGTGAGTAGATCACCTTCACAAACCCCTGCTAAATTACAGCCAGCTGTCATGCACAGATAGCACACAGCCGGGGATGAAAACAGAAAAGGACACTTCACTTCACTTTGAAATATGTTGAGAGGATATTAGATCACAAAGCATGGCTAGTCCCTTTCTAGGAAGCTTATTCAATAATTCAAGGGGGCTGTGATGGTTAGGTTGCAAATTCTAGTTTTGCAGACATAATAGATGGTTCATTTTTGGCTCCCCTGGGGTGACCAGAACAAAAGATTTATGAGCAAATTTGGTCGCTGCCTAGCAATGCATTAGCTCGCACTGAAGGTGGTCTGTTGACATTATAGATAATCAATCAGCGGTGAGTAAGGATTCAATGTCATAAAACACCAACTGTAGCGCTCACATTTTACTGACTATTGATTGTATCATTCAGTCAGTCAATCAGCCTGTAAGGTAACATGGCTCTGTAGCATATCCTTTGATGAAACACGTTTTTCTGCCTGTGATGAAGCTGAAGGATCCCCGACCACCTCAGGCCTCATTCGGTTTCATTAAAAGACGGTGAGAGGATGAAAATTGGTGGAGTGGTGTGTGAGCAAAAGCATGACAGTGTGACAAAGGCCAACGCTGCTGACCCTGCACTCTGAGAAATAAGGGTTCCGAAAGGGCTCTTCCTGAAAGACTGAGGTTCTTTTTGAAGAAAGGGTTTGTCAAGGGTTCTCTGAAAGACTAAAGGTTCCATTAAGAACCATCTCCATCCAAAGAACCCTTTTTGGAAGAAAGAGTTCTCCAAGATTGTTGGAATCCTTGAAAAACTCTTTCCGGGTTCTTTGTAAATTAAAATAAAAGGGTTCTCAGTAGAACGGG
This sequence comes from Lutjanus campechanus, assembly GCA_027495735.1. Taxonomy (NCBI): domain Eukaryota; kingdom Metazoa; phylum Chordata; class Actinopteri; order Lutjaniformes; family Lutjanidae; genus Lutjanus; species Lutjanus campechanus. Next base: position 32,312 of record JAJHUR010075990.1, on the reverse strand, counting down.
TCAGTTCTAGATAAAACCTTTAGAATATGAAAACGGTTCTTGGTAGAATACCCTGAGCGGGTTCTAGATAAGACCCATGGAATATAAAAGGTCAGCAGAACCACCTGAGTGTGTTCTAAATAAAACTCTTAGAATACAAAAAAGGTTTTTGGTAGAACCACCTGATTGGGTTCTTGTTAGCACCCAGAGGGTGTAAATGTTCTGTATAGAACCAGTCGAGCCCCCTAGGTGGGTTCCAGATAAAACCCCTGGAATATGAAAATGTCCTCTGCAGAAGCCCCTGAGTGTGTTCTTATAATATAAAAAGATTCTTGGGAGAACACCCTGAGTGAGTTCTAGATAAAACCCTTGAAATATAAAGACATTCTTGATAGAAAAAAGAATTCTCCCATGAGGATAACCTGAAGAACCTTTATGGTTCTAGTTAGCATCTTTATTTCTCAGAGTGTCTCCAGAAGAGGAGTCATCCCCACAGGGACTGAAGGCAGCAAAGCACATTACAGGTGTGTGGCGCTGCCAGCTGCCCCATGGCACTGCGAGATGAGATTTTCCCTCCGCATGTCAGCCTGGCCCAAATTTCATTACCTGTACCTGCAAGTTGGAAGTAACAAGGCTTTATTGCCCGCATTGGAAATCTGTCACCCAGCGAGAGAACAGAGTTGTTGTCATAGCACCTCCGCAGACTTGAAATGATGCTCAGCGAGAAATATCCTAACGCTGCTCGGTAATACACACAGAGCTGCTGGAGAATGACAGCGGGTTCGGCTGTGTGAGTTTCAAAAGATCTGTGAGGGTGCAGACGCACATTTTCCCCCTGTGCTCCACTACGCCTACTCTCTCTTTCTGTAACAGCCCTTTTCACTTAGTCCCTCTGTTGTCACAGTAACATTCCTTGCCCCTAAAAGCCTGTCAGCATTCTCACACTCGCGGGGGAGAACCGACACAGGTAATAAGGACATCAGGTCAGCGGTAAGAGTAGTGTGTGAGTGACAGTCGTACCAGAGTGGAAAGAGGGGGAAGGGACGGAGCTTAATGATACACAGCAGAGCTATAAAAATCCTCTCTTATACCAGTAGCCATGACAGGAAATCCATGCATCTCGAAAGGTCAAGGCCCGCCCTAACTCTGTGATTGCATGTGAGCATAAGAGTGCTGAGAGCTGAGAAACAGTTTAATTTTTGAGCCAAGGTAGAAAATGTGCAGAGGATTGAAACACAGCGTCTCCTGAGAAAGAGAAGGAATTAGGAGCAGATGGCGTTATACAATGATGATTTTAGAGTGAGAAAAGAAAGAACATTCCTTTAAATGTAAACTTGGCTAAGCTTTTTAACATGTGATGCATCATTTGGCTGTGAAGTCCCTCTACCATGATACACACTGACACCATACTGTACACCCATTCAACAGTTTACCAATGGCAGACTAAAGAACCATCTGTGTGTGTGTTGTAATGGATGGAACTGAGCACAGATGGGAGAGGCTGGACATGCCCACCACTTGTATTTTATTGTTACCAGAGAACATATCTTGTCATCCTAAACGATTGCCTCAGAAGCTGGCTTCATGTCTTTTGTGGTCGGCCAATCAAATATCATGTATCAACGCTTCAATAGAAAACACACTTATTCCAGTGAAGGACTCGTATTTGACCGTGTATTGGCATCAATACTGTATGAAATACAATCTGGTGTAAATATTGAACGGAAGGAGTTACGTTGTGTTGCCTAGTCATCAGTTCATGAAATAGTAACAACCTGTAATCTATAGATTCATGTACATAGGCACAAACTATCAATATTTTTCATGACAGTCAGCATGACATTGGGGACGAACATAGTACAAAGGGGGAGAAAGTCCACGTGGGAAAGACAGGGTGGATGGGTGGGTCAAACGCAGGGCATTCCCATGTGAGGCTAATAGTCAGTGTTGATTGTCTTAAAGATGTTTATACATACAGACATATATATGTATAAGACAAATAGACACAAGCAAGCAGAACAAAATAAAACAAAAAAACTGCCCGCTCACAGAAAAGATACATATGCATGTCAGTGCTTACAATGGCTGAAAAGTCCACAAGTGGATTGACAGTCATAAATTGCTCTGAACCATCAAGACATTTCCTGAGGTGAAGCTCTCTGTTTGCTGAGCTGCCATTATCACGTTTAACTGTGACTGGCTCATCTGTTTCAGAGCAGTGAGACCAGTGATGTGCCTAGCTGAGAGACTACTTAATAATCACCACGCCAGCTGATCTGTATTCACCTTCATCCAGCTCTTTGCACATTGTGCCGCAGCAAGTTCATGAACCAAAAATAGATCGTGCACCCTGAATATGCTCCCAAACGGACAGACACCGCGGATGCATGACCTGCTACCTTGTGACTGGCATTTATTATTCAAATTTCAACTGGAGGTGCAAAATATTAAACTTTTGCACCCTCCTGGAACTGAGCCTGGGCAGATAATAGATTAGTTTGAAAGTTTCCTGGAAAAAAAAAGGAAAATTCATGTCTACGTACACTTGTGAAATAGATTAAAGTTTGTGACCATTTTATGAACTGTCGTGAGACTGTGTAGCATCATGGCACCCACAGGCCTCTCCCCTCCTCAGAGTTGAATAATCTCAGCAATGAGAGTTTGTCTCTTGTGTGTCAGACATCAAGAACAGGCTTGTGGGCCCAGTGAGGGACGAGGCAGACCTGGGCTTGATGACGCTTCCTCTCCTCTCTCTCTGTAACCCAATTACCACCAGACCTTAAGGAATGGGACCGGCAGGAGTGAAGTGTCAGGGGATGATGCCGACATCAAAGATAGACAGATGGTCCTGAGGTTTTACCACCTCAAACCAATCTCCTGCAGATATTATTACACGATTAGTTGCTGCAGTGCCCCAGATAGGAAGCCAGAATGAAGATGTATCGATCGAGAAAGTGGAAAAGCTTCAAACTGAACTTAAATTCAGTATCACCCCTTTCAAGCAGGCAGCAACAGTCTCTGTGAGTCGCTGAGCTCCTAAATTGGCAGAGAGAATTGGACCCAGTCTGAGGCCCCTCATAGGGGCTCTAAACAGTGAGCATCCTCACCCACATCCTTAAAATAGCAAAGTGTTTTCCACTGCCTCTCACCCGTCACTGTCACACACCATTGTTGATTTCCACTTTTACATTTTAGCAGCTTACCTCTGTGTTGCATAACAGTGAACACACTGTGACTTAGAGGTGAGATTTCTCCTGTGACTGAGAGAAATGCTGATAAATGATAGAAAACCCTCTCTGGAAACAACTTTGAAACTGACAATCAGGCAGGCAGTTAGCAGCAGATGCTTTTTGCCTGGTGCAATCTGTCGCATCCCACCTCTCCCTCGCTGTTGTTTTTTCATTACTCCGCATGCAAATAGTCTTCCTTTGCTCTTCTTACCTAATTACAGACTAGTGGCTGTTGGGACACTAAACCTTATTAGGATCCGAACCTTTACAGACTCCCTCAGGCACTCAAAATTCAGGTGGTGTGAGAGGTGTTTGCAGTGAAAGCATCCTCCCTGCATGTAAATTGCTGTTTGTAAATGATCTCTAAGGTAAATCTTGCAGAGGAGTGAACTGCAGGTAATTTGATTCTCTCCCTCCAGAGCAAATGACCTTTTGCGGTTTGTTGTAGCTGCGGTTCATTTTTGACATATGATAAAACCGACAGCAGAGCAAATCCAGCCTATAAAAGCAGACCGTCAAATGTGTGGCTGCCGCTGCCCTTCATTTCAGACAGTGACTCTTTGAAAAGTAGCCCCTGTATCTGCACAGGCCACTTTGTTCTAGAGTGGACTATCTATTCAGAGGGGCAGCAGACTCCTGTTTTCCCTGCACTCAAGCCCTTAGCAACCCGTGGAGTATCTAACAACAGACATTTACAAGAGTGGAGATGATCTTTTTCTGTCCTCCTTGAGTCTCATCAACAGAGAGGTGACCTGATGAGTCACAGTGGTTTGTGGGTAGGCTTACACTCTCCTGAGTGGAGCCTGCCTTAGTCTAACAGTGTTTTCATCTGTATTTTACACACAAGGATTTTGCCAACTCCAAAACTCTGATTTAAAGGGATAGTTTGGGTTATTTGATGTGGCGTTGTATGAGGTTCTTATCAATAATCAGTGCATGAATCTTAACACACTGCCCATGCAAGAACCACTCATTCATTATGCTACAACCTACAGACCTTCAATCAAGTTAATAGCGCAATTAAGTGGTATTGACAGTGTTTTGTGGATGTGGATATTGTTTGGGAAGTGTGCAAGTCTATCCATAGAAGCTACTGCTGCATCTGAACTAACCAAAGTCATACAATAACACAAAGTCACACAGTTACACAAACTAACTCACAGATTGAGGCAGTGGTAGACCAGCAATTCCCATGTTCCCATGTGAGGTAAAATGACTGATTTTGATGTTTGGTTTATTTGGAGTGGGTGATAATTGGCTTATACATGTACATCTGCAGTTTCCCATCAGAAAGGACTGTCTAATGGCGAGGTAAAGCGGTGGAAATATTCTAAAGCTTACCCCTTTTTTTTGGTGGGCCTATTTTTTAAGGGGCTAAAATATATTTTGCTGCTGACCTTGTCCACAGCAGTACATTGCTTAACATCCATGCCGGTACTCTCTGTTTCTATCAATAAGTATCAATAATAATAATCAATCATACAACTGAACTTTGTTATCCAAACCATCCCTTTAAAGTATCTCCTTTTGATTTAGAGGAGCTTATTAATCCCTCTTTTTCTTTTTAAAGCGAGTCAGAAAGCACTGACAACAAGATTATCCCTCCCGCCCAAAGAGCTCAATCTGTAATTGTAATTTAGTCAAGCTGGCTTCCTGCCCATGCTGGAGCCGAACTTGACAAACTTTTAATTGCTTGGCTCCTCTTGCCACTGTGTTACCATGGAGACAGGGAATCTAAGCTGACACACGCTCACCCATCCCATCTCCAAAATCTCCACATCACACCCACGTCAGTTACCATAAGGGATCCTCAACTGGCCCGAACAAGTGACAAACGTCCTCATCAACACTCTCTGTCCCAACATATGGGTCTGGTTGGTTCAAAGCGACGCAGTCGGACACTTCTGGATCTGAGCAAGTTTCCCTGAGGAGCATCCAGCTTGGGTGGGCAATCAAGCAGCGGCTAATTAGACTCCTCGTACAGTCCTGTACCTCTGGGCCTCTTTGTCTGGACAGGGTCTCTGTTGTGTTGTGGCCACTTGAGCTAAAGAGACCGCTAATGTCTGGTATGTGATTAAATTAAACATGAATCCACAGGGCAACACCTGACGAGAGGAAAGAATGTGACTGATAATTGTGACTTAATTGCTATGGCTGGTTCACAGCAATAGATGTAAACAGAGAAAAGGGCTTCATCACCTCAATGGATTGTTTGAATGTTTGTGGACAATCACAGGTTGAAAACCTGAAGAAGCCATTTAACAGAAAAATGCAGACATGTGCTCCAAATGTTTAGCCTTTGACTCTTAGCTCTGACCTTTCACCACTAACATCTAATCAGTTCATCTTTTAGTTCAAGGAGACATTTGTGACAAACTTGAAGAGTCTGTTCTTGAAATATTGCATTCATGAGAAGGCTCATCTGGCTCTTAAAGGCAATGGAAGGTGATGCTCAGATTGTTTCATTCATATTGTGTATTTTATATTGTATAGCTGCTTTGCACCTTACTTTGTGCACAGATGGTGCACTGTTTAAATAGCAGAGTGGATTTGGAAATAAATGCCTGTGTGCCAAGCACCTTAGACACTGTGCTATAGATTGTTTAAATAGGGCAGATTATGTTTTCGGGTTGTCCGTCCATCTTGTGAAAGTGATCGCTCATGAACGCTTTGAGGGAATTTCTTCAAATTTGGCACAAATGTCCACTTGGACTCACTTCGACTGGATTAGATTAGAACACGTTTGTGGCCATAACTAAAGACTTCATAGACTAGTTATGACAAAAATTTCACATGCATCTATAATAGGATGAAACAATGGATGTGATGATGTTTTACATCCAAAAGGTCAAAGGTCAATGTCACAATGTTCATCTCTCTATCAGTCCTCTGTAAAAAATAGTCTCTTGGTTATCATCTTTCTCACTGGAAATTATTCACTGGAATCACACATGTATGGTGATACTTTCTATTCACCAAAAAGTACACTTAGTATTTTACTTGTATTAATTTCTTCAGTACATATTATACGAGTCTGGACAGACATGGATGTAAACAGCAGCTTGACTAGTTGGCGTAGGCATACAAATTGTGAGGCGATAATTCTAGTTTAATAAAGGAAAAATGTGTCACATTATACCATTATAAATAAAGCATTGCCATTCTTTCTAAAAGAGTGACTCATATCATAATTGTAATATCTGTTAAAATAATCATAATCATTTTTCATATCGTTCAGCCCTACTGGAAAATACAAATTCCCAGCTGCTCTGACAATGCTCTAAACCTCTATGAAGTTTGGATTAACTATCTTCTAAAACAGTCATTCAATTGTGGTATTCGATTAAATTATACATGAATCCACAGGGCAGCACCTGATGGGAGTGAAGACTGTGACTGAAACTGGCTGGTTCACAGGAATAGACGTACACAGTAAACAATCACTACAAAGGATTGTTTACATGTTTGCTGCCAGGTTGCTTCATCCTTGAGAAAACCTGAAGAAATCATTTAGCAGAACAATACAGAGATGTGCTCCAGCGTGTTTAACCTTCAGCAAGGCTTTCTCCAAGTGATGTAACCCTGCAGATTTGAGTGAATAGGATTCCTTTTCCCCCACATTCAAACAATTAACTATAGTGCATTTACAATCCATCGCCACTAATGATTACAGGGATTACATATGAAAGGTATTGGCAAAAAGGAAAATGGCTTCACTGGAGTGTAAAAGGCATTTTTCTCAGTTGCAGGACCTGATGGGAAAACAGTTGTTTATTGCACCAAAGAAAAGCCTTCCCCTGCAGGGCATTCCTGTGGAGATGGCAATTTGGAGAAGAAATGGATCAGTGAATGTGTCTCTTTCACAACCATTAGGACATAGTTGATGCCTCACTGAAATGCAATATTAGACGTAGCAGGTGATGTGTTTTTGTTTTTTCAGTAATGATGAGAGCTGACAAGAGGTTTCAAGCAACTGTTTGTTTTTGTGGATATGCTGGACACGTGTATTACAGGCACTATACAAAGACTGTTTCACCTGTTCTGATCTCATAAATATTAATAATAATAATTCATACCAAATCAAAAGTCTTAAGAAATCCAAATTCCAAAAAATTCAGGATGTTGCGTAAACATAAAAACTGAATGCAACGATTTGTAATTCCTTTTCAACTTGAATTCAACTGAATACAGAGCAACAGTGCAAGATATTTTACGTTCAGACTGTGAAACTTTGTTGATCTGAATTCTGAATTTGATGCCTGCCACACATACTTGGTACAGGGGCATGTTTACCACTGCATCCCATCACCTGTTCTTTTAACAACACTGACTAAGCATATGGGAACCGAGGACAGTAATTGTTGAAGTTTTTAATGTGAAAATCTTTCTCATTCTTGCTTGATGTATGACTTCAGGTGCTCAGCAGTCAGGCTTCTCCATTGTCCTACTTTGCGCTTCATAATACATTTTCAATGGGAGACGGGTCTGGACTGCAGGAAGGCTAGTCTAGTAGCCAAATGCTTTTACTATGAAGCCACACTGTTGAAACACATGCAGAATGTGTCTCAGCATTGTCTTGCTGACATGAGCAACAACATCTCTGGAAAAATATGTTGTCTGGATGGCAACACATGTTGCTCCAAAACCTGTATGTACTTTTTGAGCATCAGTGGGGCCTTCACAGATGTGACAGTTACCCATAATACCATGGTCACTAACACACCAACATACCATCACAGATTCTGGCTTTTCCACGTTACACTGGTAACAATCTGGATGGTCCTTCTCTTCTTTAGCATGGAGGCCACGACGTCCATGATTTCCAAAAACAATCTGAAATGTGGGCTTATCCACTTTCCATCAGTCCACCTCAGATGACCTCAGGCCCAGAAATGTTGGCAGTGTTTCTGGATGATGTTGATATATTGCTTTGCCTTGCATGGTAGAGTCTTTTGTCGCTGTAACTTTTTTTTGAAACATGTTGCAGGCATCCCATTCAGATTCAGTGTATAACATTAAATATCTCGTCTTTGATTTGTATTCAACTGAATACAAGTCAAAAAGTATTTGCAAATCATTGCATTCTGTTTTTATTTTATGTTTTACACACACCCACCAAACCTTTATCGTGTTGTGGTTGTGTTTTGAGAGAAATAAAAAGGTGCTATTTATGTTTATCAGTGTCACCATTTATATGGATTAGTACCAATTTATGTTGCCTTGTATACACGTATACTAATATAGTCATGTTGGTTTAAATTATTATTTTAGGAAGCAAAAAGTGGTACGAGGGTATAGTTAAGAAACACCTTTGAACCATTACTTGGATCTCTTAGACATTTTTATAGACTATATTATGGATGAAACCTTTATGGAGTAATAAACATTTGTCAGATTTTCTGTCATTTGTGTGTGGTTCAGCCCTTTTTTCTCACAAAATGCCAGTACTAAAAAGCCATTCAGGGCTTTTTTCTAGCATTCAGAACACACTGAGGACACAAAATTTGTTGATGTTGCAGTTTGTGAGAGGTTGACCCATAATTTTGGGTAAAATGCCTGGACTAATGACTGTGCATGGGTATGTGTCAGGGCATGATGGAGCATGTGCAAATGTGATTCATTCACACGTCTCTAAAGCGGTATAAGTTTCCAACCATCACACTGGGCTGGCAGGGCTTTTCCAGTCTGCTGTGCTGCTCCTTGTGCGGCTGTCAGTGTCTCTCCCTGGTGTGTCAGATCCAGCAGAGAAGCTCTCACAGCTCCCTCATCATGACTTGGCATGCTAAGAGAGTTGGATGGTGGTGGCAGTGGGAAGGAGAGAAGGCGGCGGTGGTGGTGAAGGGGAGGGGGTCTTCTCTCTCCAGCAGGCTTTATTCTCACCTCGTTCCCCAGGGCACCGCACACCAGCTGGAACTCACTTAATTATGCACCCAGTATGGCGCAGAGGTCAAAATGGCACTCAAAAAAAGTATCGTGTGACAGGCTGTGTACTTTGAAGAAGTTTCTCCATAATTCTTCAAGTTATAGGCCAGGACAGAATGTGTGCAATGAATTTATAGGTAATTGTTGTGTGTTTTGCAGTTTTAAAAAACAAATTAAATTATGTACTTTGTGAATTTTATCGCACGATGTGATGTGGCATGAAGACATGAACAAAGTATGTTTAAAAACTGCAGTATATCAGTGTTTTTGAGAGGAAAGTAGCTTGTGTCCTTTTGTAAATTGGGGTGAAGGTGAATGAGGACACTGGGTCAGCACATGTCAAGTCAGTTTTTGCTTCCTTTTTTCCTCACTTTATTCATATGAGACCAATTGAACATGTTTTTTAAACTTAGTGAACAACTTGTCTGATGTGTTAGTTGGAGGCAAAACAAAGGAGAAACTGCAGGTAAACACCTCAGAGTAGTGGGCCACATTACCAAGAGAAAATGTCATCTTGCTGTGTTGTTGGGTGCCAGGATCAAAGTAGTAATGGCTCAAAATTGAAGTTTTATTGAATACCATCTGCCACTGCCTGTCAAAAAAACAAAGTCAACTGTGGTTAAATGCAATAAGCTGGGAGATGTGTGCGGACTGCAACAAAATGAACAAAATGAACTCACAAATTGTCAAGAAAACACCTTTTGATTTCATATTTCTCTCTATTATCGAGCAAAGATAAGCTTTAATTGCCCTGTTAACAAAATAGAACTCATCACAACTGTCTTGGTCAATCTTTCCGCTATTATAACAATCCCCAACTTTGGTTCGGTGGAAATAAAATTTTAATCCACAATGTTAAATGTGAAAATAGCCTGGCTGTACAGGTGTGTAAAATACAGCACACCATTAAATTAGCAAAATAAAATTACAAAAAAATCCAACCCCCCAACCCTATGGCAGCTATAGAGAGATCGTCCACCCATTGAGTGAGCGTGTACAGGTCGGTCAGTCTGCTCCCACCGGTAGCACTCACAGTACATATTCAGAAAAACTCTGATTTCTTCCGTCGTCGTTACGAAACAAGCCAACAAAACACGTTTGCTAGTTAGGCAGCTTGCTCTGCCCACAAAAAAAGTCAAAATGGAAAAAAGAAAAGGGGTCTATAGAGCTCACTCTACAGTATGTGGTGAACAAAGTATATAAAACTTGATGGATGTAAAATAGACATGCCATGACAAATTCCACTGCAGTATGTGGGAATGAACAGTTTTGGCAAAAAAAAAAAAAAAAAGTCATTTCTAAGAGAAATAAAATGTCAATATATACAAATATTTTCAAAAAAATCATGTGTACATTTGCAAAAACACATCCTTTAAAAATATCAAACGTCAGAGTGAACAAGAAGCGCACGCACAACAAAAAGGAAGCTGACAGACCACCTGCTGAGTGAGGTTACTATGCTGGTGTTGTCCTACTAGCCCACAAGTGTCTGGAAACATAAGCACCACAAAAGACAATGCTTGTGACAACACACTAAGGGTGAAAGCACGCTTTGGGAAGCCTGCTGTTGTACGAACCAGCGGGTCTGCGGCTCAGTGCTGCCACAGTTGCTGTGAAGGAACAGATAAAGTTTAAAGCTTGACAGTTCCCTAACACCCTGCAGCAGTCAGCAATCCAAACAACAGACAAACACAAAGTGTGCAATTTAGTAGTGCTTTCAGTTAAGGGAGAAATTATAGTATATTATAAAGTTCATATGATGGCGCGCAGAGCAGAACAGTCCATAGGCCGAAGCTAATTGACCCAGCAACTGACTTAAGGCAAGTTAGATGGCAAAGCAGCAGATGTACTGTAAGGCTTTAGGTCTTCTAAAGAAAAAAAGCCAGATGATGGGATGAAGGAGCTGCACTGGAGGAAAGTACAGTAAAGGATTCTGTGTGAAGTAGTGTTGTAGTCCAGACCACCTAAGGTGAGACCAAGTCATGACCAAGACCAGAGCGTATCCCGAACGAGACAAGACAGATCTTGACTTGGTCTCGCCCTACTTTGGTCTCAACCCCTCAGTGGTGTCACAGCTCCACCTCTCTCAGCCAAGCGATACCGCAGGTGGATCATTTATGCCAGAGCTGACATTAGGTAACGATGATGTAACTATAAATGTTTTATATTTGCTACATAGCTGTATGTGGTCTTTGCTCGGTAGCTTTGCAAGCATCACTTACACTTAGCTTACCTTTCTTTATGTTTCTAAGTGCAAATAAAGGTTAGACATTTTGACATTTTGTCGGTTCCTGCTGTCTTGGTAAGCATTTCATTGCAGAATTTACATACTGCCGTGTGTTTTCTTGAATTCTTTGTGGTTTTTGGCTTCCTCCTGTCTCGTGTATTCACTTTCTTGTAGTGTGTGTGAAGGGGGGCAAGGAGGGGTAAAAAAAAAAAAACCAAAAAACTGGTAACCTTAATAAACATTTCAAATTAGAAATCAGTTAAGAGATTGGTTGTACCTTAAGCAGGACATTTTACATCCAATCCCAGCAATTATGTAACAAAAAACTTCTATGAAGAACACATTCATTCAGCTATGAATATATACAGTATGTGTGCTGAGGTCAGATGATGAATAATCATTTACATCACAACTTCCGTTTACTGTTGAAGGTTATTAAGTTAAGACAGATTGCTATTTATATCAGACTCTAGAGGATTATAGACCTTGAACTGTAGAGAGTCCTAGTATAGTATTGATTATGTTAATAAATATTTAAATACCAATATGGTACATTTGAGAAAAATATCTTTTAATACTCTGAGCTATTATTTTCTCTTGAGATTATAACAAAACAAAGAAAGAAGGCAGCAGAAGCCTTCTTTTGTTACATTAGGAACATTATGTCATTCTGCTGTTGTGTGTCCATTGAGCAGTAAAACCCAGCCAGCTGCTCTCATTTATAATAGCATTATGCACAATCTAATGCAATCCTAATAATTCTTAATGCAGTGATTCCCAGAGTGTGGGCTGCAGACCACTGTTGGGCCATGAAGGTCCTGCAGGTGGGTCTTGAGAGGTCATGAAAAATAAATAAAACCGCTTCAATTTTTTAAGTTTGAAATTACTATAAAATATTTATGGTTCGTTCAAAAAAAGAAATCAAAACTAATAAAACAAAGGCATGGGATTTAAATTATCTTATTTCTCATTTATCTGACTTAAGATAAATGATACACCATAAACACTAGAACACTAGGTCTTATATCTCGTCATTGGTATGATGATCAGAGTTGTGAAGACTTTCAGATTTCAGTTTGGGCCGTGATATTCTTAAGTTTGGGAATGGCTGTCATAATGCATTTAAAATATGGGCTTGTTGTTGTTCTTTGCTGTTTTTTTTTATTCTGGAGTAGGTTTTTAACCCTAAAATCATTTTAAAAATACAGCTTTTTCTAATATATGGCTTTTGAGTACATTTAAAATACAGATTAACCAGCATAAGGTCTGCTTCAGGTGTCTGAGAATGACTTGGCAAAAACTTTTCGAAGCCTCCTCACTATTTCATCTTCATTCAGCTCTCATCGACATGTCATAATTATCTCCAGGCCAGAAATTTATCATTTTGCCCGTCACCTGGACATCCATCGTTTTGTCCTCACAGACCCAAATTTCTTTCAACAATGACAAGTGTGCCTGAGCCCGCTGATGACTGCTGAATCATTGATGGCGCTATTACCGCCTGATACATCTTTTAGCAGCAGCTGTCTCATTTCTGAAGAGTGGGCCAGTTTTTAATAGCTTCATCTCTGGCCATTTTTGGAAAAAGGGCCACAGTGTTTCAATTAGTAGGAGAAGTGAATGTTTCCATACTTAACAGGCTGCCTACCAGAGTTCAACATGTCACACTTACTTGATGGTTATTTATGTCACAGACGCTCTCATTTAGACGGCTTGATTTCACTTCATTAAGTCCTAATTACAAAACCATGTTCCAGGAAGTAGTGACATCTTTTTTTAAATATTAGAGCGTACAGGCCTGTCCTGACATTAATGTGGAGTAAATGCTCTTCATTAAAGCTCAGTATGATCCTTTAATAGGATAGCAGGATTCTTTGGCATCGGTGTGCTTGCACATTGCAGCCTCCCCTTCCAAGTGTGCAGAAGAACCTACTGTAGCTGCGAAACACACAAAAAATATGAATATATATAGAGCCGTGTTTGCTTTGGCCATTCTGGGCCACTGTAGAAACATGGCAGTGCGACATGGTGGAGAACTCAGTCCTGAGGAAGTGCAATGACAAGGTCATGTGATGCACTGTGGCCCAAAAAGACTTTTTCCCCTAAGCTTACATTGTGAAAGAAGCAGCTGTCAAATAGTGGATACATTTTTTGGACCATCACAACCCCTGCAAAATGGCCACTGCCACCAAGCCCCTCAATGTGGTGGCCATAAGAGGCCCAAATCTGAACCTATTTAAAAAAAACAATACAGAAAATGCAGTTTAACGCAACTTAGCACAGAGTTAACTGTGACACTTTTGTGTTTCCTGAAGGCAGTGTCTCAGAGGGAAGACAAACTAGACTTCTGGGCTAGTTTAGAAAACAGACTTCACACACCACGGTACTTAATATCCCTATCATACACCACGGTACTTAATATCCCTAAATGTATCATATTCTTGACAATTAAACTCCTGCTTCCATTCAATCCTAAATTTTCGTTGCCATTTTACATAGTCCACCTTTTGTGCTTTCTTTTTTTGTACGGATCTCATTAGTAACCCATACTTCAGTAGCCCCAACAGATGTTCACTGTTTTCAAAGAAGAGTGAACAAAAATGCAGAATCTGCAATGTTTGTGGAACTGTAACATTGTGTTGGTGAAGGTTCACAGTATGGTGATTAATCTAATCCTGATGACAAAATGAGTCATTTTGCAGGCGTTGTGACACTCCAAATAAATTCATCCACTATTTTACACTTGCTTCTTTCACAAGGTAAGTCTATGAGAAAAGTGTTTTTGGGCTGCAGTTCATTACTTGACATTGTCATTACATGGTTTGGCCACTATATGAAATTGGCTTCAAAGCTCTGTGCTCTTCCTGGGATCTTTGGATGATGGGAAGTTGGCTTCATGCACCACTGTCCAGCTGTCATAGGAATGAACAGAGGTCCACCTGTATCCTGTTCTCCTTTATACATCCACAAAGAGGACTCACTCCCTCTGTAGATATAAACAGCACATTCTATGGTAACAAAAATACAGTGATTCTTATTTTCAGGTGATTGTACAGTAATGAAAACATACTTAGGAATATTTCAATTTCAGCCATAGTCTGCCAGTAGATCCCCTTAAAACTGGTGGCCTTGGATGTTGTTATAGTTGTACTTCACCTCTAGCTGCTCCCTCACATTCTCCCTACACCTTTACTTTCCTACATGTGCCACACAGAGTGCTAGTGCCGCCCTCAGAGCCATAAAAGATAAGATGGACAAATGACAACATACGCACACACACCTACACACAAACACACACAGATCTACACACAAACACACACAGCCATGCATTGGTACAAATCTGCACACACAAGTGCAACAAATGCAAACATACGGTGGCAAGACACACAAGTGTTCTCCTGATAATCATTTATAGAGCTCGGTGGCGAGGGGCAAAGTGCTGTTATCGCATGCTAGCAGCAATTTTCAGCTCTCAGAAACCCTCCACACCAAGCTGCAAACACCATTAGCTTGTACATCCAGGAGATACGATGTGCGCTTTCTATAGCTGTGCCAAGTACTTCTTGTCTGTTGTCATCCTATAGAGAGATAATGAGTTCTTCTTTCTATACTGCTACACCCAGTCTAGGGTCCATTATTATAAGAGAACAAAAGGACTTAATCCTTTCCGTGTTGTTGTGTCTTGGGGGATTTGCAGAGTCCTTCAGAGTTGGATCGAACAGCGCTGATTTCAAAGCTTTTTTCCCCCGTTGTTTTGCGTGGAAGGTTTTGTCTTCAAAGCCAGGATAGTGATGTTTCAGTGCTAATCCGCTGTGCCCCTGATTGTGCTCATGTAAAACTGTTTATATGCTCACATGTAGGCGAAAAGCAGGCCTAAAATACCAAGATTCTGCTCACAACACGGAGGGCAGAAGCAGCTCTGTTTTACTCTCTCCGCCCTCCCCTCACTGTGTGAGATTTATCAACAAGAGTTGAGGCAGTAATTCTCCATAGTGGATGCTCAATAATTCATACCAAGACACTCTCTCAAGCTTATGGTGAGAGATTGGTAATTGTCTTGCCACGCAGTGCTCTCTCCCTCCTCTCTGCTCTGCATTATGTGTGTTATTAAATCCATATACATCTGGGTGTTTTGTTGTAGATTTATGGGGCGTGTGTATGAATCATCCATTTAATGCTTTGCCAAGGAGGATGATTACCTTTGATTGTAATGGTGGTTGAGTAAATATGCTGTAGCATGCTGCACTCTCTGCCTGTTCTTACCCTACAATCCACTTTTCCAAAAGATATTGTTTGCGGACTATCACTTTAAGGCTACAAAATGTTGCAGAATGAAAGAATAGTAAAAAAGTACAGTGGATTGAGGTTATATTAATCTATGAATGCTGATAAAAGGTGATTAAAAAAGGCTTTATGCATAATGCTTCTAAAACACATTAGCTTTGGCTAGCTGGGCAAAATGTTGGTCAAATCCAGCATTCTGTAATTTTTGAAACATCAAAACCTGAGAATTGTGAAAATGTATGTGGTTATACAGTACATGCATGCAAAGATACACACGTAGCCTATTTCTGTGTAAAGACTGATGCACAGATTGTCCAAGATTTAGATTATGACCTGTTAAGAACTGTTATAAATTTATCCTAAAGAGAACACTAGCTACTGGGCGGTAGTTACATGTTGCAAATTAATTCTTGCAGTTTGCTCGTTTCTTTTTCACATGTGGCTATATTGTTATCTTCAAGTATGACTATCAAATAATTTTACATACAGCAGCAACACATAAACACACTAGCAACAAGGATCACACAGCAGAACCGGCCGGCTTCTGTACTACAAAGCTATCACAGTTTGTGGTGCAGCATACCCTTTTACATAAAACAACATGAAAAACATTACCCTCTTCCAATTAACTACTCTCGTTCTTTATATTCCTTAACACTCACATAGTTTCTCTTGACTGTCCCTCAATATTACAACATTAGTCCAACATCGCCCTAGTCTGTGGTTGTAGCCACACTATCCAAGCAGCATGCTAACTTCAAGTTCAACAGGTAACCCTGTGAAATAAACACTAAAACAACATAGCACATGGCAAAACTTGTAGCTTCAAAGTTTGAAGTCAGGTCACAGACAGCCAGTATTGATGCATCCTTGAGCTTGAACCAGTCCAAGCCTCCATATTGCTTGGTGAAGCTTTTGAAGCACTGACTCATTCACTTAACACACATTAAAGTGTAAAACAAGAATGGCCTAGCCTCATGAAAATAAAGATGACCATTAACATACCAGTTGTTTGCCATCCCTTGTGGTTGGCTCATCAGTAGTATTTCAAAATTTCAAATGCTTTCAAAACTGCTGTTATTGTGACGGGTCTTCAGGTGCAGGATCATAAGCATAAAGTACCTTCAATGTCTCAGAGCCTGCCTGCACGCCATAGTGGTGGGAGTTCACTCACAGATATGCTGTGTTAAATGATGAATGAACGGTGGAGGAAAGAGGGAAAGAGGGTACAGAAGTATGCTGGAATGGCCCGAACTGGAGCACAGCATAATGCCGTGTGCCTGTGATCGTGACTTGAAGTCGACTGTGATGGGATAAGGAGGGAACATGCTATACCCTACTTTGGATGAAAGAAAACAGAAAATGCTCTTTAAATTCAGAGTGTGTCGAGCCCATGAGTTGAACCTCCGAAATTCACCTAATCAGCTTTGTCATACTGCAGCAGGGTGTGTGCTTACTGTGCATATGCATGTGAGTGTGTATGTGTGTGAGCCTTTGAGTATGTGTACTTACCAGACAGATGCTTAGGGAGCCATAAAGAATTTAATAGCCAGCGCAACAACCTTAGCAGCTACTGTAGTACATATGGTTGGCTGCTGATAATACAGCTCAGTATGCAAAATCAGGATTTTTTTTAAATGTAGATTGATTTCTAGTGAGACTCAGTCAACAGAACACCGACTGCTCACATCAATATGTGACCTGACCCGACTACTTATGCACATAAACAACATGTTCAAGGACTTGACCCCAATTTTTCTGTATGTTTGTGTGATTTAGACTCAGCGTATGGATTTCTGTATGCTTGTGTGTGTGTTTGTGCGTGTGTGTCCACGTCCTTGAGTGACTGGATGTTCACTTGTTTACTGTATGTGCTCCCTCCTGTGAAGTGAGTGTGCTGAGTGGCGAGCTGTGCTGTGCTGGGCCTAATTTTAGGCTGCTGATGTGTGATGTGTTTGGGGCTCTGGCTGTGTTGGAGGTGTGATGTTTATCTCTGCCTCTGGGGAAGAGCTGTGACAGCCTTTTTTCAATTGGCCAAAGCTTCTGACCGAAGCGCTTTATACAGTTAAATAAATCAGTGTGTGGCTATATTACCATGCAAGTGTGTGTGTTTTTCAGCAAACAATTCAATGTATTGAACTTTTGATCCAAGCCCATTCTATGTACAAGCTGGGTTGATTGACTGGATACTACAAGGTGTCACCTTATATCACTGTCAAATCCGATATGTTTGAATTTAATGGTTTAGCTTCAACCCTGATCTTCACCTGTGTGGATTTAGCCTCAGGTCAATATCCAGCATCAATAGTCTGGAGTCCACTGTATACTGCATTTATTTCCAAACCCTTAAGACTGCTATCGTAGGGTTTTAAAATGTCTGGTTTTGGTGCCTCAGTGGTAGTATCAAAAAGATGCAAATGAGATAAATGGGCTAGAAACAACATATATAATTTTCTCCTGGGTGTCTCATTTTTCCACAAATAAAAATAAATTAAAAGTCAAATAAAAATTAGTTATCATCACAGCCCTAATTTAATATATCAGCACTTTTATCTAAACCTATTCAGAATTTAAAGCTGCTTTTATGTTAACAATGGATCAGATGACTTGGTGTGATGTGAAAAAGGCTCACTTGTAGCAACAAACCAATAGAGAATCACCTCCCCTCATGTCTATGGAGCGTTTCAGCATCTTTAAACTCAGTGTTTTGGTTTTACAGGCCGTGATTTTAATTTTCTGATTCACTATTCTTGTCAGCCTTGTGTACAGACAAAGCAGGCGGCTGCACTCAGTGAAAAAGTTCTGCTAAACCCACTGTACGGTGCCTGACCAGCATGAAGAAGCTCAAGGACAAAGCTAGCAATTAGCTGGTTAATGTAGAGGAGCACTTAGCTGCTAAAGAGACAGATATTTCCCTCAAGAGTTGGTTGAGACCAAAAACAGAACTGAAAGGACAGTGAATATTTGACATTCATCGGTTGGCCAGAAACATGACCTCAAAATTTTTTTCTTTAAACCTTGAACACACTCTCTCTGGCTTCCCCACAGATTGAAGACATTGTTACACGAATACAAGATGAGAAAGCAGGAGGCGTTGCCATCCGGACTGTCAAAAGCTTCCTCTCCAAGATCCCCAGTGTGGTATCAGGTGAGTGTTTGTATGCGTAGGTGTGTGTACATGCCTGTTTACTGTGCTGCATTTGAATGCACATTTACATATGCTGTGTTTCCTTGTGTATCTCTTCTTTAATAAGGGCTTGCCTTACTTGATGTGCTGATAACTCTGTGTGTGTGTGCGCGTTTTGTTTGACTTAGAGAAAACATACGAGTCAGAATCAGTAAAGCAAATATGACCTTTTGGGCTCATTTAAATTGCTGCTACTACGGTTGGAGGCAGATGATGTCTTTGCCAATAAGACCACGGCCACTGAGGGAACTGCCTGTGGTGTGACGCTGCCCTTGTCACACCGCAGAAAAGCTACTTTTCTCCTTCTCTTTTCTGTCTGTGTCCCTGTATGTGTGTGTGTGTGCACTGTACTCCATCATGTGTTTGTGTATGAGATGAGTCACCAGTGTTGGACGCGGGGGTCGCTCCCGCTCTCCCGGAGGTTGTTTTTCGGAGTCACTCCTTCACGTGGCAGCCTCAGGCACGATGGCCTCACGATCTCTCTCAGCAGCCTCTGCCAAGCACATAGAGCGGGCCAAATATTGTGCTGTCCAGGAGCAGAAGCAGAGAAAAGAACCTGTTAACATTATGTTATATTTAGACACTTACTCAGCTTTGACAGCTTTGACCCACAGAGACGAGTCACAAAGACTTCCTCGAAGCTCATTTGTGTTCGTGGATTGCAGCTTTTGTCGAAACCATGGCAGATGTGGACGCTGCTTCTAACCAATGTCCTTCTCTGAATACCAGGGGCAGACATTGTTCAGTGGCTGATGAAAAACCTCTCCATTGAGGATCCAGGTATGCCTGCTGAGCAATCTGTCATCACATGTAAGCACAATACAGCTCAATTGAAGAGAAAGGCAATTTCACTGCCGTCTGTTTGCCTTCTCTCATGTCAACAGCTGAAGCCATCCACCTTGGGAGTCTGGTCGCCGCCCATGGCTACATCTTCCCCATCTCTGACCATGTCCTGACGCTTAAAGACGATGGAACCCTTTATCGCTTTCAGGTACCTGGGCAAGGTTGTTCTATAGCCATGTCACTAATCTGCCATTCTGTTCCAAATCTGATCCCTGGCTGCACATGTGTGTGCACAGTTGACAGGCAGAGGGTAAATGCACTTCTTGTTGTGGCTGCACTGTCAATATTATTCTTTTTATTTCTGAGATTGTGATAGAGAGATTCTGAGATTGTGATTTAATCTGCAACATTATAACCCATGCACAGCAGAGCACGTCTATATCATTGGCTGGCAAGTTATTTTTGTTGCATAGAATCATCGCTAAGATTGTGATGATAGCTAGTTTGTTTTACAAGTGTGTGCAGCCTTCAGCTGTGGTCGGAGCAGCCGCCTCTGTACACAAACAGAATATGGAATCTGTCTCAGATTAATAGAATGAATTTGAAAACACCAAATGACTTAATGGTTTAATGAATTTCATTGGTTTACAATGTGAAGACTTGAAAACATATCACATCCATGGGGCTTTCTAGACAGACAGTGAGAGATCATAGGCAGTAAACTTGGCATTTCATCCTCGTAGCTGTAGCGAGGGTCAGGCATTTTACATTATGTTCATTATAATGTTGATTAATATTGAAATAGTGTTCTTGTGCCTCAATAATTCTGAATACCACCAGATAATACACTAAAGCGGTCAGGTTCTTCATTGGTAGTGTTGCCTGAAATATGAACCGTGTGTTTTGATGGTTGCTGAAATGATACCTTAAGAAGAAGTGAGTATTCAAGGAATCCTTGGTTATTGTGCTTCTGTTCCTGTGATAGATAGATGTCTCAACAGGCATAGGCTAAATGCATTGCTTCTCTCTTTGTGGCTTCACTTCAGATGTTAATTTCATTTCTGACATTGTGATAGCCATTTCATAAAAAATGATTACCAATGCATAGTTGTGATCATGCAAATGGCATAAATTCACATGAAAGACATTTTTGTCATCGACTTGTGGTCACTTTCAGTAGGTTTATAGCCATTTTGTTAAATATTCTTTGGCCAAATTCAGTTAAAAAACTACATTTATATCGAATAAAAGTACCAACTGAGTGTTTTACTAAAAATCAATCAACATAACTATTTACAAAAAGTATGAAATGTGGAGATGGAAGGCATCAGCATTGAGTGGAATGCATGGGTAAGTGAAGAATGTGTATGTGAGTGTTGATGGCAGCAAGAGGCAAAACCTGGAATTGTGGAGTCTAGGAAAGAGAGACAGTCAGTGAGATCAGGCAGATACTCGTAGCCTTGGCAGAGGCCTACGTAGGTGCAGGAACAGGTCAGCTGAACCACTGCTGGCAAAAAGGGAGGGATCCTAACAGCCATATATAATTTATTTAAAAAATTTAAAAAAGCTTCCATATAGGGGAAGCCTGAAGTCATGGAAATTGACTATTTATTTAGTACCATAGACACTGGTCAAGCCATCCTGTGGCACCAGGGGAGAAAAAGTCCATGGCCATGGATACAAAAGGCTCCACCATGGGAGAGTCCTTGATATGTGTTGGGAGGCCATTGTATGTAGAATAATGATGGTAGTTTATCAGAGGGATATGTTTATTGCGTGATGCTAATGAGACCAATCCTTGCTAAGCCTATTACTCATCCCACCAAGGTCGATACTGTATATCCCTGTTGGACGCTGCGTCAGAGCAGGAGGTGGGCCACGGAACAGGACCCACGGGCCGGCCGTGCAGCTTGTCAGAGGGATGTTTTTTCTTCGCTCCATCTGATCCAGCATGAACTTTGACAGGTCCCTCTGATGGCTATGGGCTCCATGATGACTCATTACTGTGACTGGGCCATTAGCATCCTAATCCGGCCAGCCAGGCAGCCAGGCAGGCAGGCAGGCAGGCTCCCCTATGGGAAGCACTGAGCTGGCTGCACGCTGGCTCTGCACTTTTCACTGTCACCAGCCTCCTGCCCCTGCTCCTCCCCCTCAATCTACCTCTGAATGCATTTATCTTCACCTCTATTGCTCAAGATTAAAAGCCATTATTGTTCCTGCGTAAGGAGGGCAGCGTGTGTCACACTTGCTCATTCAGCGAGGGCTAAAAATAATTCCCTCTGATGTTGTCGTGATGCAACAGGCCCACGTCATCAGAACATCTAAAAAGAGTCCACGGTGTATTTGAAATGTATCGGCCAGTCTCCATAGCTGTGCTGTGAAGGATTAGCAGCAGGGGAACGTTTGTTTGCTGGTCTATAAATAGAAACTGTTCTGGTAGAAGACCCAGATTTAATGACGACTGTCTTCTGTTTGCAGATTTGTGCTTGCAGTAGTGAAGTCTTACAGGCTCGATCCTCTCTGAGTTAAAATGACAGTTATGATGCTCAATGAGAACATGTTACCCTTTTTGTTCATTACACTTAAACAAGCATGTTCATCAGCATCAGCCCTCTGCTCTCATGCTAATCACCGTTATGAGTAATAGTGGAAATGAAATATGTGGTTGAGTACCACCAACTTCTAATTCTGCCCCCCTTATTAAGAATGCATGATAGATGTGAGTGATCCATTATTAATGTACTTGGGAATGAACTTTGAATGTGTAATATCATTTGCAATAGACAATTAAATATGGATAGAGAGAATATGGCTACCATCCCTCCACAGATATTTATGTGCATCAGCTGACGCTGTCATATTGTCCATTTTTATATGTCAGTAATCACTGCCTGCAAAACAGCTCTTCCACACATTCCCCACATCACTTATAACTGAACCAAATCTTGACATCTGCAACCAAAGTAGTTACAAAATAAATGCAGTAATATCTTTGAATTGCCTATATACATTGCAAATATTAAGCTTGTCTCAACATTTATGAATTATGTGGTGATGAGAAGTTTGCAAATTATCTTTTCTGCATAAGGAAACCATACCTTTATGGCTGTTTCCATTTCCATGGACACTATGAATACTAGGCTACAGAGATGCTGTGAAAATTAAATTATTTAAAGGTACAATCAGTCTGAGTTGTTCATAAACGCACCGTAAAGATGCAAGAGCAAAACACTTGCTGACTGTCTAGCTAATGATTGAATTAGATTAAAGCTAGTGTTTTGCTAACATTAGCTAACTTAAGATGTGGTAATGTATAGCTTTTACAGGTCCCCCCTTTACAACATCTTTTAACCCATCTGTGGTGTTCTTTTCAACATAGAAAAACAACTAAGATATCTAAGTAGAGGAAACAGGAAAGGAAAACATTGACCGATGCTCCAAAGGGGCAGGACGTAGGAAGGTTCAGTTGTTCGGCATCTTCAACATAGGG
>JAJHUR010075989.1:0-14612 GCA_027495735.1 Lutjanus campechanus | reverse complement strand
TAAAAAAAAGAAAGAGAAGTTCGGTGTTTGCTTTCTCATGTCTGAATGCCTGACCAATCCTTCCATGAAGTGGGCGTGAATGTCAGCATGTCAGTTTCAGAAAGTTACAGATATTGTAGGACACAGCCTCCCCCCAATTCCAGCACTGGAAGAGCATCAGGAGAGGGGCTTTCTCAAGTTTGACAATCAGAGAAGCAGTTCTGGTTAAGTAAACCATTGCCATAACCCTTCCCTGGCAAGGGTGGAAACTGCTTTGACTCCCCTGGCCTGTGGTGATCTCATTCCCAACTCTTATGCAGACGCGAAGGGATCGTGGCTGAAAGCAACGCACCAGGCTGTTCAAGTGAATTTAATATAAACCCAGCTACAGTTATATAAGATGCCTCAGGCTATCGACGTAGTATAAAGAGGTGGAAAATCCGCACACAGAGGAGCTGGGTTGGACTGATGGCTCAAACAAACACAGGACTTTCACCTGGAGACTGGGGTTTGTGTTCGACCTTTGTTGTGTGATACACTTCAGTGACATCATGTGATGTACGTAGCATAGTTATGGTATCCCCAAGCATGGTTTGATCATAAACCTGTCCCAGCAGTTCTTGTGCCTAAAGCTGACCGAACTGCAACCGCTTTGCAGTGTTAATCATGTGTTAAAGAGTTTATGGCTGTTTCAGAATCGGATACTGAGCATTGGTGTCAAAATCATCGGTATGTGACGAGTTGGGATGAGAATGCGCTGGTGGTGATGGTATCTGCGCCCTTGTAGGCAGTTTAGGTTTCATTTTATGGGTAGAAATTTGGATGGCATAGTTCCAGAATCTTTATACAGCCCAAAACGAGCAATCCGACACTTAACTTTTGGCACCACTTAACAACTTTGCTTCCTCGTGTTTGGCTCTCCTTTTGTTTCACCCGGCATCTCCCAGATGTTGCATTTGTGGCCAATAACAAGGCAAATCAGGCCCCCGCTTGTGTGGCATCATCGCTGAACCTCTGATCTCTAAATCTCTAAAAAGACTTACCATAACTATGTTATTAACCTAACAAATTTGCAGCTTTGGCAGAGGTGCACGCTCTCTAAAATGCTTTGTAGGTTCACTTTAAATCTACTTCACAGTCTTCTGAATGGACTTTCCCACCTTGGCTGATGCAACACATACAAGCGAGAGCCATAGCCTGTAGTGTGTAACTGAATGTCTCTCAGTAGGCCTGGAAAAACAAGGCTTCAATGACGTGCTGTTGCCTTAGCAAATCATGCACCGACTGAGGCCAGCTTCCTCTGTGGTAAAACCAACATACTTGGTATGCTTGTGGTAAGATATACTCTCTCTCCTCTCAGTCTTTCCATCTCTCCTTCTCTTTCTGTCTGCCTCTCTCAGACCCTGTTTTGTTTTGCCCATTCCAGAGAGCGTGGCTCATTTGAATTCAGCTGGCAGGCTGATCACACATCAGCCTTGATAAGCTAAGTGGCCCTCAGCAGCAGCAATTGAAGGTCCTTTTACTCTTTTTTAATCACTCACTTGTTTTGCCCCTTGATAATCCTTTCTGTCTTACTTTTTTGTCTCTTTCCTCATTTGTTTTCTTGCTTTTGTTTTTCTTTCTTGCTCGTAGATTCGTCTTATCTCAGGGTATTGTAATATGATTTTCTCCACCTCCTCCTCCGCCCTATCCATTAAGCTCAGATTACCAGGGTTTTATCACAGTTTAAGTTGAAAATAAGCAAGGAGGCCCCCCCTCCACCCCTCCCTCCCATAACCATTCTGTCATGATTTTATTTTTTCCTCCTCTCATCTTTAAGCAGATGCTTTGCCTTGCTCAGATATAATTCCATAATCCCTAAATCTCAGCCATTTTTCATAAAGACTCATAGGAAACAATTGCGTGAGGGATGGGCCAAATTTAATCAGCAGCCTGTGAATGCAATTATCCTGGCGGAGGAGAGGCGTATGTTTGGGGGATGGGGGCCATGGCCGACGCCCCCATGTCATCTACTATACCCCAGTAAAGATCTCAACAACATTTCTCCTTCAGAGGGACACAAAGGATAAAAAAGACACATTATTTCTAAAATTAGAACAACGTGGCCATTTTAAAAATTGAATGTTAGCACAAAATGCTTTTCTGTTCTGTTCTTTTCTGTTCAGTCCAATCAATTTTAATCAAGTTAAGTAGCTCTTTTGACTGAAATTTGCTTATTTTGAGGTCAAAATGAACCAAAAGTGGTATTTTGCACCACACAAAAGATATGAAATGAAACAGAGCTTATTTGTTGTGTCAAGAGATACACTCTAACGGTTCCACAAGGGTTCTTCATCGAGAGCTGGGGTTCTACACAGAGCCATTTGTTTCTGAAGATCCCTTTTTTGAACACAAGGTTCGTCAAGGATTTCTTGTAAGACAAAAAGTTCGATCAAGAACCCTTTTGGCTCTTAATTGAATGGTTTAAGAATTGTTCCTCTTTGAGCCTCATGAGTGGGTTCTTG
This sequence comes from Lutjanus campechanus, assembly GCA_027495735.1. Lineage (NCBI taxonomy): Eukaryota > Metazoa > Chordata > Actinopteri > Lutjaniformes > Lutjanidae > Lutjanus > Lutjanus campechanus. Next base: position 12,129 of record JAJHUR010075989.1, on the reverse strand, counting down.
TTAGCACTGTTAGAAGGTGGAAGAGTTCTGGATAGAATCCCCAGAGAAGGTTCTCGTTGGAACCACTGCAACATAGAAGGGTTCTCCGTAGAAGTTCTCATAGGATTTTTTCGGCAAATAAGCTCAAGATCTTGAGAACCTTGGTGTTATTTAGTGAACCAGCCCGCATTTTTGGTTTTGAGCTGAACCTGTAGAATATGACACGCCCTATTTGTTCCTCCACCCCTGAAAAAAAAAATCTGCTATTTTCTGGTTCCAGCAGGTTCTGAACTAGTTCATTTTTGGTGGAAATACTCAGAACTGTTCAAAATTAGGTGCTTGAACCAGAGCAGTGTCAGTTCCATGTTGGTAGAAAAAGGGCCCACAGAGGATTCTTTGTGGAACCTGTCACAGATTTACTATGACCCTTTATATTGGGTTCTAGGTAGAACTCTCTGAAAGGGTTCTAAGTTCAACTTTTGTAAAAGTTTTTCCCAGCTACCAAAAAAATTTCTCCCATGGGGAAACAAGCTAAAAATTCCTGTTATGGTTCTATTCGGCACCTTTATTTCTCAGAGTGAATTATTTCTTTTTCTGTCCCCTCAAAGACATCAGTTTCTCACGTGTCCTCATTTTCTTTTTGTTGCGAGCATATTATCCGTAGCCCTTACCCTTCTCAAGGCAATTTATGTCTTTTTCATTGCCATATGTTTTTTTATTCTCAATGTCACTTATTTTTTAAACTGCCTTTATAGGAGGTTCTGCAACTTGTTTTCCACCCAAACATTCAGCCGCCTGGCAGGGGCAAATAGAGTATTAAGTTTGAATGAAATAACAGGCCTTGGTGAGACTAACAGTTTTTGAATTAAGATGGAAGATGTTGTTCATTACCTCCAAAATGGCACAGTGGGCACATGATGCTGCACACGTGATGCTGCACACGTGATGCTGTGCACTGCCGCGGCCACTCAGCCATGAATGTCAGTCACCGTGTTAAAATTAAATGTGCATTTAATGTGTGAGGTCCCCTCCACATACATGCATATGTATGTGGAGACACACAGGCAGACACACACTGTACATACTGAACATATGTACTCATGAAGAAGACACTTGTGTGTTTCTCCCTGTTCAATCTTTAATATCTTGCTTTTTATTCCATTTCAGTTTTATTTCCCCTATTAAGGGGGCATCCAGTTCTTTTAGTCTTGTGATGCTTTTTTTTCCCGATAAACCTTTGCATCTTTGAATTTAATTTCTTTCTTCTACCAACAATACGAGACACACACACACAGACACATGCGCACACACACACACACACACACACACACACACACACACACTGCCCACGCTGCTGCTCTTGACCGCAGTGTGTTCAGAGACAGTCAAATCCCAGCGCTGCCATCTCTCTGGTGAACCTCTTGTGGAGCGCTTTTATGTAGTCGAATTAATGCAGTTGTTCTTTTCAGGTCAATAGTTAAACACATAAAAGTGCAATTACATTTGAATGGGTACCACCACTTCGCTTGGGGACTGCGTTAACAGTGTTAAAATTACATGCCGCTCCTGTGGGAGGTGCTCCATCCATTGACCTTAGAGGAAATGTGAAGTTTGTGATGCATGCTGCGATACATTTCACACTATAGAACTCATATTAAGGGATTCATTGGTTAATATGACACTGAATTTGACTTATTATTATATTTCTATATATGGAAAGGTAGGCCAGGACAGCTTTAAAATCATTAACCCTGCTCTGATAAGTGTAGTCAGGGGCATATCCAGACTGATTTAGGCTGGGGTGGCCCAAGTGGGGCACTTATGCATGCGTGGCATGGAATACATGAACACACATGTTAGAACAGGCATTAATTTACCATTTGTCATATCTAGTTTAACTGCTAACATCACAGTATCTGACGAGACCTTCATCATTTCCTAAGGAAAAGGGAAGGGCTGCAGGCCCAACAGAAAGTCATCACAACATTAACAGCTCAGTCAAAAGCAACTTTGAAAGCAAGCTATTTTGTTTCTTCTGGTGTAGTTTGTAGTAAAAAAAAAAACCTTTACAACTGCAGAAGAGCTTTTTTGGATTACCTGGATTGCAACCCCTGTTTATCCTGTCCTGTCCCTTTGCATTTTCCAAGAGCACCCAAAGCACCGTTCATCTCCAGTTGAGTATACAGACCAACCAGTCATCTCTCTCCTTTCTTTTAGCTCATTTTTTCTCATTTTTTGTCATGTTATGTGTTTTTTATTCACACTTATATGGCAGGGCCGTCCTTGGATATTTTCAACCTTGTGATTAGAAGTAGACCTTAAGTTAGAAAAGTTGTGTGTCATCAGCATAGCTATGAAAAGAGATAAGATGTCCAAGAGGTAACATATACACAGTAGTGTAACAGGGAACTTCACAGATTTTTTTTAACCTTAAAATCAGTATATTTTTTATGTGGATTGCTGCTTTGCCCAGTTTTATAATGTCAGCATTCCAATTACACTGTGGCTTTTGGGGGAGTCCTACTATACACATGCACATGCATTCATAAATATGCAAAAATATTCTATCAATACATTTTAATTCCTACAAAAAATATTTAGACAGTGACAATTATAAAAGACAAACATTGTTCACACTTTTAATTTCTTTTTTAATCACTCTATGCTAAGAACCAATAAAAATGCCAATGCAGTCTAACAGCCACCCCACTCCCATGGAGTGGGGTGGCTGTTAGCCAGGAGACATTCACTCAAAAGATGTAATGTATGGTCTGTAATGTGTGTACTCCCATGGATGGTCACAGCAGGAACAGACAGCACAGAAATTCTCTTCTGTAAATAAACATGCATGTGCACAAGTGCTTTACTATTAGCCTAGTATTTTCTCAGGAACCTGAATATACAGGAAAATATAAATTTAAACAGAACTAAAGCAGTGGCACTGGAAATTACAATATTTTAGAGCCCCCTCCCTAAATTTTTCAAATGAGGTTTGAGCTCCCCATATTTTGGACCCTTTATATGTTTTTTGTAGCACAGGAGGAAGCTTGATTCATACTACAATCAAAAAGTCAGTATATTCCGCCCTCCAGTGCTTCAATTCTGACCACTCATCCTCAGATCTGTCTCTTGTGAGTTGCTGAACTTTATGGAAGTGCAATAAAACATTTCTTGAGTAGTGGTCTTGGGACTGACCCCTGTGGAACCCCAGAAGTTATTTGTTTTGAGAGATGATCATCTGTTGAGATGAAGAAGTCTCTGCTGTAAAGATAAAAGAAAGTTGCAAACAAATATATCAGGAGCAAATATGTTTCCTCAGACTATTTAAATTACTTCGGTGAATATATTTCCACATGATTATGTATGCATGAGAGTTATTCCACAAGGCCAGATCTGCCCACAAGCATTGAAACATTGGGAAATTTAGATAGCACAGTTTTGTCATACATGGAAACAAATTGCATGCAAACACACTCTTTTTTCCGATATGTACATTACAGTTTTTTATTCTCACTGTAGCTGTATGTACCACACATTGATGCTCTCCCTCGTCTTCTCTTCCATGTCTATGCACACACAAATGTGCAAGACAAATCCATGCACTCATGCAAACACATTTCATTTTTTTCTTGTCTATCACCTACATGCAAGCACAGACATGCAGACACACACACATGCAAACACACAGATAAACACATACACTTTACATCTGGGATCCTAGAGCATTTCCTTGGCAACAGTGGGGACAGGAGGGCAAGGATGGAACTGTGCAGCAGCAGCAGATGATGGATGGGAGGGGAGATCACCTATTTGTAGAGCAAAGGCAGAGATTTGCTGCCCTGACATCTCCTGTCGGCAACTGAGCAACTCAGAGCACAGTGATTGACGCAGCGCTGTGTGGCAACATGAGCGGCGTCTGAAAAGTCACGAAAAGTCTTCTCTTACTGAAAGCTAATTGTTGATTGTTTATTAACGCTGTTATTAGAGTTTGTTGGAGCATGTATTTCCTTTTTTCAGTAGGAGTGCTGATGGTGCATGAAGAGGCTGTGGTCTCCGGAGTGGGTCTGTTTCATCAAGCGGTTGGATTCACTAATTCGTAAATTATCTGTCCAACCCCTGTGACCATATTTTAGACATTCTTTACGTTTTCTTTCTTTCCGTCTTTCTCATTATTTTTCAGTGGCCATCATTCATCATGACAGATGAACAGACACACTGATGGATGATTGCTGATAAAATAGATGTCATTCATTCTTCCATCATCTAACATCCATCACTCCGAATCATTTATCCATCATCTATCTAAACAGCACGTACATTCTTTAATTAACCCAATCATTCACTCACTTATTTTCAGTTTTTTACACTTTTGTTGTCCAGGATGTAGTCCAGTTCAGTCAGGAGCCCTATAGCATTGGTTCCCAACCTGGGGGTCTGTTAGGGATCGCCAAAGCTTCACAGTGGGTCAAAAGCCCTGCTTGATTTTAAGATCTGTAAGAAAACTTACGTTTGAAAGTATAAAGTTGGTCTATATCTCAGCATGTCCATTCATTTCTAGAAAGAAAACTAGAGGAAATTGTAATTTTTAAAGTTAAAATTATTTTTTAAGATATAAACTTAAAAAGCCCCATCCTATATCTATATACAAAAGAGCTAATTGCAATGGCCTAGATTTAATTTTGCTATCAATTTTTGAGTCGGTTTTAGTCTTAGTCATAGTGAAAATTGTAGTTGCGTTTTAGTCTTTTGTTTTTGTTTTAGTCAGTCAGTCCATATTAAGCCAGCATTTTGGTCAGAATTTTATCCAGTGTGTTAGTCACGTGCACAATGAACAGAGGTTTTAGTTGCAGTTTTTCCTGTCAAGATTTTTTTCATTTATGTCGGCGTAACAATTTAGTGAAATAAAAGGGCATTAACGAATACTTATCATCAAAATTTTAATTGACAAAGTTAACACTGCAGTGGTCAGGTACTAGAAAACACTGAATTTGTCAAAAAAAAAAGCCCATAAGGTATGTTTAATTGTTAAAAATTATTTTAAAAAATACAGATTACAGACAGAATTATATGTTGTCGAGCACGCTATTTGAGGCAGTTGTATTGTGCTGTTATTGTTATGCAGTGTACATAATATAAAATATGCATAAACTATGTCACTTAATCAGGGATTGTCAGTTTACTCAATGATAGAAAAGGGGTTCCTGAAGGAAAAAGGTTTGGAACCACTGCCCTATACAACTACTCAGTGGTTACTTTCTTTTCTTCTTCTATTGCTGGATCTGTACTTGGTTGGGGCTCTACCGGACCAGTGACATACCTATTGCAATTGTAAACAAGTTTATTTGGAATAAGGCAAACTGCACAGTACCTGCAAAGTTGGCACACAGTAGCTATGTGATGTTTAGCAGTAATGCCAGGCTTCCTTGTTGAAATGTTTTTCTTAGGCCTTCCCAGTACTGCACAGTTTTCTGTTGTTTGCCACTGAAACTGTCGCTGATGGTGATTTTCTCGAGAGATTTATAACAGCAGTTGCAGAGGGACAGCGGAGCAGTGCTGACATTGCCCACCAACATCTTCCCAGCTTTTGTCGAGATTCAAATTAGTGACCTTCTCTTTACAAGATAAAGCAAACTGGTAATTTAATTGATGCTTAAGGCATGTATAGTAATGGGGGCCTCATTACTGCCAACCCTGAGCCTTGTGTGTGTGTGTGAATGTTTTTTTTTAAGCATGCTTGGATCTGCGTGTGGACCGTACATGTGCACTCTTCTCTTTTTTTTTGGCATGTCTGCGTATTGAGTGCAGCCTAGCAACAACTTTAGCCTTCCACTGCTGCTGGGATGTACAGCAGGATCTGCGCCCCAGCATTTAGCCTCTTTGACCCAGAATGCATCCTCATCTTCCCGCAGAGTTTCTCCCCTCTGTTCCACTGAGCTGATAGCAGCGCTGAGCCGAAACCAAGTTGAAGCTCTCAGAGTCAATAAGACAGTACGGCGGAGACCCAGGGTGAAAACCCCAGTCCCACAGCTAGAGGAGAGCAGCAACTACTCTGTCTTTCTGATTGAATACCTGTCGATCTACTGTAATTGCCTGACTGTTTGAGTGTCTTTCTGAGTCTCTCGTTGCCTCTCTGTCTTTCTAACTACTGTCCAGTTGACTGTGTTTGCTCTAACTTACCAAGACGATATGTTTGTCTTCACGTTTATGTGTTTTTACCTCCCTTGGCAGACAATATGAAGAGGGACTGAAGTTAGGATATTGATTGAATGTGTTTTCTTGTATGTATTGATGGTATAAGTTCACCACATGGATCTTCTTCAGTGTACAGAAGAAGAATAAACACTATTGGGGATATTCGATTATGCAGTCCTCTGACACCGGAGCAAGTCAACCATTTATTACAGTGCCTGTGTTGTCCTACATATTTCTTCATTAAACAATCCACACAACACTTATTAATTCTCTCTCACAAACTCATTAATATGGCTTTTTTTCTGATCATTGGTTTGCTATTTGCCTCCCAGTCTTAATCAAACTCATCCCCACACTGCAATAAAGAAAAAAAAATCACAACAAGCACTTACCATCAAAATAATTGCCTGCATACATTTGTTCTGCCTCCCTGAATTTCATATTGTTTTCCTCTAACGGTCATGCAGCCTGATACTGAAGATTGCTGTGCCTTTGGAAGCCATACACCCTTTCAAAGAAAAGCAGGGAGTTGCTCTCGGGACGAATCGAGGCCGAGGGGGAGGGGGTAGTTTGGAAACACGAGCCGCAGCTACGTGAACAAACTAATTAAGACATTTTCTCTACCCACTAAACAATCAACACCAGGATTTAACCATTGATCTCCCCCCGGCCATTTACTGCGCACGTGCCAAATGTGCAGGCCAAGCATTTACCTGTAATAAAAGAAAGGCCTGCATGAGTTTTGCACATTATTATAAGTATTATGCAATATCTGTTTGTTAATTATTCATATCTTGGTGGCAGAGGCCACGAAAAATGCTGCAACTGTCGTGGGGCAAAGTGCCAGCAAGGAGCCAATTAAAGTGTAATCCAGCTTCTTGAACTTTGTCATGTCACACTGCAAATGAGTGTGTTGTGTGTGTGCGGTACACTTCCGAATGCATCATGGATGTGGCATTAGAGGCATTAGAAGATGGTGGAGCCTTCTGGATGGTGTTGAGGATCGCTCGTTGTGACAGCGCTGCACAGAGAGCGTTTTATGTTTCAGTGCATTTATACAGTGTGTTTGAAAGTGTGATGGTGCTCTCATTCAGACTGGTGGAAACTCAGTACCACACACACACACACACACACATGTTCAGCTCTTGTTTTCCTGGTTAGATCCATGAATAAACTGGATGTAGTCATGTGTGGTGAGTATAGTTTAAGTTTGTGGACGTGAGGACACATTTCTTTGACCGATGAATGGACAGTAGTGGAGAAAGTATTCAGATCTTTTACTTAAAGGCATAATATGCAACATTTTCTTTAAAAAACTGACTCAGAAACATAATCCCTTTCATTCATCACTCAGCCTATGTCCCACTCAAAGTGTTGGTGTCTGTATCTGCAGAGATGCTGCCCACTGCCTGTATTTCTCTTTATTTTGCTGCGCTTGTGATGCTTTACCAACCCAAAATATGGAGCATGTGACATCCTGGGAACAAGACACAACATTAAACTATCTTTCTGGGACATTTACGAACAGCTCGGATAAATCCTACTGATTCTACCTAAGTAAAAGTACCAATAACACGCTGTGAAAACACTCCATTACAAGTAAATCATCTAATTATCATCTAATCATGTAAGCTCAAAACTTATACTGATTTTTAGTCATTTTTAACAACATTTTAGTGAAGCTGTTTCCTGTTTTATTTTGAAGTTCTTGGCTTGCCTCTAGTTTCTGTTGCTTTACTTCCTGTCCTTTTCCCTCCATTTGTGATTACTGATTGTTTTCACCTGCCCCCTGATTAACGTCTCTTTGTATTTAGTCTTGTGTCTGTTCCCTCCTTAGTTGCCAGTTCATCTTCATCTGTATGTCGTCTTCCTAACATTTCCTTGTGAACGTTTTGTATCAGTTGGATCTGCTTGACCTAAGTGTAAGCTTTTTGTGTATTTTGTATATTGAGCATTGAGCATCTGAGGTCTGTTCTCCTGCTTGACGTGTGACAGTCCTACTGTCTGTCAGAAAGTTTAACTTGGAAATTGCCATTCATGCATTCAACACATCCTACTTAGACAGCTGTTGCTGGCTTTATTCATATTCCCCTGCTACACTGCTCACAATGTCCCACAAAGGAGTACACATAACCCCAATTTTAGCTTCATTACACTGGCTGTGTGTGTGTTTTTAGAATTGATTTTAAGATTCTGATTATCACTTTTAAGGCACGGATGGGACTGGCCTCTGTGTACATCAATACCTGCATATCTCCCCATGAGCCCAAGTGTAGCCTGAGATCCTCCAGTGGAGGTAGAGATTCTGAAATCCAGATTAAAACTAAGGGCGATTGGGACTCCGTTGCTCTGGAGGGACCTGATGGAGGAGATCAGGCCACATCTACATCCATTTTTTAATCTCTTGCACTTTTTAAAAATGTACTTTTACATAATTCCTTGTTGTATAGGTCTATATCTATTTGATTGTTTCATTAATTTTATATCTTACCATATACTTAATTTTCTTAATTCTTTTATAATGCATATTATATTCACTGGGTTCTCTTTTTATTCTGCTGTTGCAAAGCACTTTTTATTAATGTTTCGAAAGGTGCTATACAATTTAAAATGTATTATTTTGCATATTAACAAGCCTCACCTCTGCTTTGAGTGCATAAGCTACACAGTAATCAAACTGAAGGGCTATGCAATGATTTTCAAGGCATTACTTTCATAGACTCAGAAAATCACTGAAGAGTATGAAAAGAAATTGTTCAAAACCTGATGAAATTGTGGGTGCATTTTTGCTAAGTCAAGGTATCAGAGTCAAATGATCATATTCCTTCCTACATATTTTCCTTAGGATGTCAAATGTCAGAAGCTAACTCAGAGACAGACAGCAAGCTTTAAATTCATTCTCTGCATTTAAATATGAATTATACTGTATTGGGTCATTCATTCATTCAATATTATTGAAAAATTACATACATTTAAAAGGACTTTCAAAGCCCATTGGAACTGTGCTCTGTAGTTGAATATGTCTTTGATATGTTAACACCTAAATCTGATATATTTTGCCTCCAATTACAATCCGACCAGCCAGTGTGAAGGTGGATACCCGGAGGATGTACTTGTATCTTGCTTAACCAGGGTTGAGATGTCCTGCTGGTGTTTTTGTCATAATAACGGCTTTGCTTTGTCTGTTGGTTTGTCCATTGCCCTACATTGCCAGCAGCATCCCATTGTGCAAACAATTTGAATTTGAGACGCGGCCTGCTCCTAGCCGAGCGATATCCCTCCTGTGGTGAGAGGCAGGATTAATTTCTCTCCCCACCTCCCACCGCACACAGAGGAAGATAGAGAAGGGGAGCTGAATTTGGGGGGGGGGGGGGCATGCGTAGGTAATACCACCACCACCTATTATCCAAGGAGTATTATTTAATCGGGCCTTTGTGGGACGATATTGTATTTGGCTGTTTCTGTGTGGTGCTGGCAGGGAGCCTCGTGTATGATTATGTGTCTCATCGGTTTCAGCCCTGTGTCAGTAATCTGTTTGTAGGAAGATAGAGAACACACAAGCTCTGTAAATAATGCAAATCTGCTACTGGGCTTCACTCCGTCTTTCTTTCCTGCCATCCGTCTCTCTGTGGCTTTCTCCTGTCTTTATTTGTCTCTCTTTCTTTCTCTTCCCCACTATTTCTCTCTCACATAAAAGTCAGGATTAGACATTCTCTAAACTCCTGCACAACAATAATCGGAACCATCCTCTGTATCCAATCATTCAGAAGACTCCGTGTGTGTCTAAAGGAATCAATCCGCGGACAATCATTGGTTCGACAAGGCGATGCATATTATGATGACGAGTTTCTTTGACTTTTTTTCTCCCCCACCACCTTGATGAAATATAAAATTACAAACTTGTTAGGGCTGCTGTCCCTTACCGGGGCTTAAATCCCACATGGATTTTGTGTTGTGATGGTAGCGAGGCATAATTGATTCTGTCTGCTCGCGGCGTGGGAAGAGAAGGATGAGAAAAACAACAAAATGGGAAGAGATCAGACGTTGTAATAACAGCAATATGACACGGCTTTGTCCTGGCTGCCCTCAAAACAACAACCATTATCAGATGTGTGTGTGTGTGTGTTTGAAGATCAGCTGAACACCCCAAACTCCAACCCTGCCCTTGCCTTCAGATTAAAGCAAAGGATAAAGTGCCTGTCCAATCTAGTTCTTAAGTACAGCCTCAATTCCAACAAAGTTGGGACATTGTGTACGATGTAAGTAAAAACAGAATGGAATGATATGCAAAAACAGTACAAAGGCAAGATATTTTATGTTACAACTGATTAACCTTATTGTTTTTTTGTAAATATATACATTCTTAATTTGATGCCTGCAACATGTCAGGGTTTAGGAACTGAAGACACTAATAGCTGAAGTTTTGAAAGTAAAATTCTTTCTCATTCTTCATCCCTGACCTCAGGTGCTCAATAGTCTGGGGTCTCTGTTGTCATATTTTGTGCTTCATAATGCGCCACACATTTTCAGTTGGTGACAGGTCTGGACTGCAGGCAAGTCAGTCTGTACCCAAACTCTTTTACAACAAAGCCACCGCTGTTGTAACAAGTGCTGAACGTGTTTTGGCGTTGTCATGCTGAAATAAGCAGGGACGTCCCTGAAAAAGACGTTGTCTGGATGGCAGCATCTGTTGTTCCAAAACCTGTATGTGCCTTTCAGCAGTAATGGGGCCTAGCACACCCCCACATACAGAGATATTCAGTGTAAACATTAAATATGTTGTCTTCGTACTGTATTTGCTTGAATACAAGTCAAAATTGATTTGCAAATCTTTGCATTTAATTTTTATTTACGATTTATACAACAACCCAACTTTTTTTGACTTGAGCATGCAGTGTCTGGTCATGTTATAAAATGATTGATGAAAAAAGCTTGCAATTAAAAAAAAACATCAGGAGCCTGGTAGCTGGGTTGCTGAATTCAGTGCATCCTCCAGTCAAAAACAGTTAAGAGCCCAGAATGACCTGTGTGCGTCTGCATTGACTGTGTGCTCCTTCTTTCTCTTCTCCACAGAGATCCTGAGTGGAGGTGTGTATGTCGACCAGAACAAGTTCCTGTGTCATGCGGACACAATCCATTGGCAGGACATTGTGAAAAACTTCCGGATCCATCCTGTGGTGGTGCCCACCAACAGCAGTGTCACATGTAAGTATCCCAACAAGCATGAGTGTGGAAGACGAGATTTGGTTTGACTTAAAGCTTTATTTACAGGGACGTTTTACTGTGAGCATTGCTGTTGCTCCGTCCTTGCATGTTTACACTTTTTCACACATGGAAGCTGTAAAAGAGCCACCATTGATTTATCATTGCACTTCTATAATTTAGACCTTTTTTACAGCAGCCATATTGATATCAAATAGCACGGTAAACCAAATAATGATACTAATCAAGGTCCCATTCCATTTAATGTAGCAGAGCCATTCCACCAAACGCAATATCAGCATCCTGACTCTGTTTGACCTGAATGAAATTGGACCTTAGTTAGTGTCACTGGTAATACCTGTGCTTACCCTACTATTTCAAGTCAAAATGGTTACTGTGAAAAAGGTCCATTGTTGGGCTCATGATGGACAATTTAAAAAGTATTAGAATCAATAAAGCAGAGCCAGAAATCTCATCTTTGATCATCATCAGTGCATTCTTCTTCCTTGTCAAAACCTTGCAAAGAATTGCTTGAGGTAATTCATCAGATTTTACGCAGCTCCCTCTGGAGCCACAAAAGCCTTTATAAACTTTATTCACATACAGTATATAGCAGGACTCCGCAAAACCTGTACACAGACTTTGATGGGTAAAATTGGTCCAGTTCCCCTTTAACTGCCTTGCTCCATAGCACTTGAGCAGAGGTAAAAGGAAGAAGGCATAATTTATTATTCTCTCTTAGAGAAATTGCTTGTT
>JAJHUR010075986.1:0-14791 GCA_027495735.1 Lutjanus campechanus | reverse complement strand
CCTGAGGTAATGTGACTCTTTAATGTACCAACTGTGAAATAACAAAGGCTGGAAAGGGTGAAGCTGAAACACGATTCATCTGACGTCTTCATGCAAATCTGAATGTGAATTTTTTGCTGCACGGTGTACAAATTTGTCTAATGTATGGTAATAACAAAGAATCATTTAAACTTTTATACTTCAATTTTTTATCAGCTGCAGCAAATTAAATGCACTTTTCAATTTCCCGATTTGGCCACACACACACACACACACACACACACACTGAACCCAGACCACTCTGTGCTTTGCCAAGGGCTAAGACGTTCATTTAAGATAGATGGAGTGTATTCGAGTCACTCATTTCCACTCTTCTCATGAATAATGCAGTGGAGACAGCTGATGAGGCACATTTGGTTGTCAAGTTGAGAGGCAGGCACGCAGTTACATAAGAGCGCTGTGGCTGAGGATGTCTGACAAGCCTGCCTTTGAAGAAAGTACCCCCACCCACCTTCGCCTCCCGCTGGGATTCCGCGTCATCCTCGGAGGGCCTGAACCCACCACCTTGGCTGGGTCTGGCGCCAAAGAGGATGCGCAGGAATGATGAAAGAAAGCAGCAATTTAAATCTCATTCAGAGGCTAAATTATCCCAGAAGGCGTAATGTTATTGTATATTAATAAGGTTGAAACTCAGGTCTCAGTTTGACTTTATCCTGGATGGTGTTCTGGTTCGCTTTTATTGAAAGTCATTACAGCTTTTTAAAGGTGCAATATACAACATTCAGACTCACTAGATGTCAGATGTCAGCACAGCTATTTGCTATGTGAAGACATAGTCATATATAATGGAGTAATTCACCATATTCACACGGTGGCCATTTTTCTCTTAACATCACTTTCAAAATGGAAAGCTCAAATGCTGACATCAAAAAAAGATAAAGATGTCATACTGCTGCGTTGCAGATTTCAAGTTTTGTAAAGGTAGGGAATCTGACAAACTGTGATTATTTCACCGTTTCCAGATTGATCAGCAACTGAAAAGACGATGGATAGTGAAAATCTGTAGGGATATAGGTCCATATTTCAAGGTAAAACTAAATATTTGCTAATCCATGAGCGACAGTTAGACAACAGCTAACGTTAGCATTCAACCACTTCCTAGCTAACATTACTGCTTGATGCTGTTACACTATATGATAGGAAAGGTGTCAATTAATTCTGAAATATCAACACACATCTCGGACACAACTTGAACACCGTTATCCTTTTGATTTGTGCTTTCCACTCTGAGCATGACGTCAGAGGAAAATGGCTGTCGTGTGAACAAGGTGAATGCCGTCCTGAGCAGAGAATGACATCACACTTCGTGTTTATCCGAGATGGCTGCATATACATGTTTGTGCATGCAAGTCCCTCTCTCTTACCCATGTCTGTTTTCAACATGGCGATCTGTTGAGTAACTTTCTGGTATTACAGTTAAACAGTGCACTAAAAATATTTCTGATATTTATATATTTGATCAGCACTGCCTAGTTTCACAGTTTCTTCTGAGTTTTGAGAGTCTCCGTTGGAAAGCAGAGCAAAAATGGTGGCTCATTTCCTTTTCCCATGACACCATTCCTTGTATTATATCTTAATGTTACAAGAAAATATGTTTCGGAAAACATTTTAGGCAATAAATTGTTTGACAGTTTGATTTAAGTTTTTTTTGAGTCCGTTAGAAACCAGAGCCCATATGGCAGCTGCCTGATCACAATTTATCTCATATTACAGCTAAACAGTGCAGTAAAATATGTTTCTGAAAACATTTTCAGCTTGAAATAAGCAACTTAGTAACATAATCTTGATCCATATTTTATCAGCATGGTATGACCTGAGTTTTGTGAGTAGTGTGTGCTCAGATGATACAGGTGATGAGAGATGCTAGTGGTCTACTGGAAGTAAATATCTATACTGCACCTTTAAGCTTTGGTGATTTTATTCAGCCAAAGGATCACACAGTTATTTATAGGTTGATAAAAGCAGACATTGTAAGAAACAAGCGCTTTCTTTCTCTGAGAATTCACTCACTTGACATTGACATTCCAGATGTTACCCATTCTCACTCATATACAGTGGAAATATGCCTGTTTTATATTTAATAGCAGCAGTGTGTTTCGAGAAGTGCCCAGACCGAGGTCGGCACGTGCCTCCTCTATCATTTATGAGAGTTAATGCAGAGAGCGAGGGCAAGCAGCAAAAGCCTGCTCCACCGGGAGTCCTGCAGGCTCAAGGAAATTACAAATCAGCAGCACTATAAACCTTACTGCCAGCAGGGAAGAGCTGTGCACTTTCTCTGGTGTACAACCTGCTTTCTTTATGCATATGGAAGAGAAATTCTGATAAACCCTGAAAGACTGAACCTCCTGTTCAGGCCCACAGCAGGCGTTAGCAGGTGCTAATCTCTTACATTTCTGATTAAGGAACACCACCTGGAAAATAAAACAACCCGACTTCCCTGTCGGTTATTTGTTAGTGGCAAACTTTCAGTCACTTTTATTTATGGAAGAGGCACGTGTGAAAACAACAACAACAAAAGAAAAAAAAAAGAAAAAAGAAAAAATCAAAGAGTCCTTCAAAGAGGACACTGAGATCATCTCCTCAACTTCAGCTAACTCCTCCCCACCTCTAAATAGCACATCCCTGAGAAAAAATTGTCCCATTCTTCCTGGTGAGAGCAGAAGCGGATTATGGAATCCCACTCATATTTGGCAGATAAATTGTCATATTATCGCCTCCCATTTCTCTCTAAATCTACCGCTCTAAAGCTCCTCAACTTTGGGGGAAAGAGAGAAGACAGCGGCGATATCCTGGGGCAGAGGAAGCCTCTCTTTCTCTCCTTTTCTTCTCCTCTCCTCCCCTCCTCCTCCTCTCACTCTCTGAAAAGTAATTTAATTCTGCTGTCAGTTTATCCTGCGAATACAAGAGATGAAGAGGAGGAGGAGAGGAAGGGCTTGAGGGGCTCACGGTTGTGTTAACTTTGTCCGTCCTTTTACCGCCTTTCAAGCTAAATTACAAAAGCTTGCACCTAACAAGGATGTCATGATCACAGCTCCTGTATAGTGGTTGTGAAAAATACAAATCCCATGTACCCCTGACTTTCACTGTAAAAAAAATCAGACATAATCAACATGAGCTCTAATAAGTCTTTGGACTTGAAATAATGAGTTGAATGAATGTACTATACAGAGGTTAATAAGCTCTCTAAATTAAGTTTCCCAGCATGCATTGTGAGACTTAAAACTCTACTGAGACCCTCCTGTTTTCACAATAATTAAAACTCTGCAAAATGTTAATATTAAATTCATTTGTTTATAATGTTTGTCAGTGTGATTCTGAGGAATTGTTAGTTCAACTTAATATCTTAAGTTTATTGGACATGTTTTAGTCAGCTGTTCAGTACATTTGAAGTAATATTAAGTTTATTTGACAAGAAAAGTATATTTGTTTCAAATCATTACAAAATTTTCTCAACTTGTCTTTTCAAATTTTAGTCAACTTAATATTTTAAGGCAGCCCAGACACTGATGTTTAAGTCAAAACAAATAGCTTATTTAGTTAATATTAAATTTAGTTATTTGTAATGTTTGTCAGTGTGAATGAAGAGTTGTTGGTTCAACTTAATATCTTAAGGTAATTGAACATGTTAGCTCAATTATGACTGGATAAATATTTATTTATTTGACTCAAAAAGTTTGTTTTGAATCATTACAAAATTATCTCAACTTGTCTTTTCAAGTTCGGTCGATTCAAATTTTTAAGACTGCCCAGACACTAACTTTTTAAAGTTAGAAAAAACAAATATTTTATTTTTTACAGTGTTTTTACACATAAAAAGGCCCTTAAAATGTCCACACAACTGCAGACACATCACTGTTTTTCCAAATTATGCCTGTGTAGGACAAATTAAGAACAGAAAATAAGGTTTAGACAAGGACGAGGAAGGTACATTTAGTATCAGTCATCACACCCTGACCTTATCCGGCGCCTGTCTGGGGTGGCCTAACCACGTTCTGACAGAAAAGGTAAGCTCCTGATTAATGATATTTCTCAGCCACAGAATATTCATCTGTGTACAATCTCGTGCCTCCATCAGCACTCTCTCACCCCCTGGCTTGGCAATGTCACTGTGACTTTGCAGAACCTGTCCCTGCTTCAGGACCGTCTTTTTTATGGTGCGTTTACGGGCGAACAAACATTATGCGCCGTTTGAGTGACCTCAGGGGAGATGGAGAGAGTCCAGAGACATACATAAGGAGTGGAAGGTGTGGTATAAAGCTTCAGGGAGTTTATGGGACTCAACAAGAGTAAATGCATCTTGTGTCATCTTTTCTTCTGTGTTTTTCATGTTTGAATGTCTAGTTAACAAACAGTATTACATATAGCAATAAAACACACCACAACACACCATTGACAGCTTTCAATCTTCTTTCAAACAAATATCTTGTACTGCCCCCAGTGACTGACAGGGGGAGCTGTGGATCTCCTCTCCAGCCCGTCTCCACCATGTGAACAGCAGCAGCAGGTACAGTGAGCAAACAGTGTGTTATCAGCATCAGCATCTCATGCTGTGTGACATCCTTTGCAGAGTACTGTAAATGTGTTTTGATACATGCAAAGATCCTCAGCAATCACACGGTCTGATTGCAGCTTACATAATTCTAGTTACTCATTGTGTTAATTGGTAGAGAGACAGAGAGCGGCAGAGAGAAAGACAGAGAGAGAGAGAGAGGATGAGGTAGAATGTTGTTATCAAGAGTCTGACTGCGGGGGGTTTTAAATCTCCTAAAACACCCAGCAGTGCAGGAAAGCCACGGGGCGTCCCCGGAGGCTGTTTTACCTGCATTGTGTAACAGAGGGAAAGAGGAGATGGAGTTGTCAGCAAACCCACAACAACCAAAGACATGGCACAGTATGTATGTGGAAATCAGTTACAGGTAAATATTAGAAATAAGAATAAAATGAAAAATGTTACATAAAGATCAATCTGATAAATTCCAACAGAACAGGATGGGTAAGCAGAAAAAAAAACAGTTGTGCAATATAAAATTACATTTATTTCTCCAGCTGGTCTTCTAATTTTTACTTTTTCATGTAAATTACTGCATAATTATACATCTAAAAATATGCAAATAACACTGAGAAAATCATAAACAAATGATAATGTGGCACAAGTAGCCCAGACATTGCTCGGTTTTTTAAGGTAGTTCAACAGTTTGAGAAATATATCTGCTTTCTTTCAGAGACTTATGTGAGAAGATTAACGCCATCGTCATGTCTGTACATAAAGCACAGAGCTGTAATCAGGACATTGTCAGTCAACTTAGCATAATAAAGACTAGAAGTAATAGAAACAGCCAGCCTGGCTCTCTCCGAAATACACCTACCAGCACGTCTAAAGCAAGGGTGCTAAAGAATATGGTCAGTGAGAACAGGTTTTAGAACGCACAGGCACAACACCACACCTGGCAACCTCACTGTGAGGACAAATGAAGGGGCGCCCAGCTGTTGTTTGGCAAGAAATTGTTACAAAAACAACAACACAACTTTTACCCAACAATTTGTGCACAAATTAAATAGAGGAAACTTGTAGGTTCATCTGTTTGCACATGTCTCATGTGCCTCACATTAGTGAGCTTTAGAGGTGCTGGTTGGCATATTTTAGAACAGCCAGGTCTCATACAGCTAATACAGCTAAAGCTAACTGACTGCTGGTTGTAGCATCACATAATAGACAGATATGAGAGTGGTACTGATCCTCTCATTGAACTCTTAGCAAGAATACTGAAAAGAATTCCCAAAAATGCCAATTAACTGTTGTTATTCTGGATCACAAGCCTAAAATGTTGCCCGGCTAGCTTAGCTTGGTTGGAAGTCGGAGCAGGGAATGACTCAACAAGTCAGAGACAACATTCCAGTACAAAAACTCAGAAAACAAAGATGAAAATCAATTCAGGAAGCAATTCAATAATGCATTATGTGGTAGTTCTGTGCATACAAACACCATAACAACATGTACACAAACAGAAGTTGGACAGAACTGTGTGTAGAACTGATTAAATGAGGCACAAAAGACAGACTTGCTAATAAACAGTAGATTACTACAGTTTTCACCAATGTTGAACTCATGGAGCGGCCATCTTGGCTTTTTGAGGTGGAGGTTGGTGAAGTTATTCCAATTTTCTGACTTCAGGAGGTGTTCCAGTTGAACTTGAAAATTCCAACTTAAATTGAAACGCAACTCACCATAACTTCCTGAAGTCTTGAAGTCACTGTGAACTTGCCCAGCCAGAAAACAGTCTGACACATAACCACCATAACCACAAATTAATTTAAACAAACGAGACATAACATGTTGAATCTTGGGCTTTAGAGGTGCTGGTAGGCAGATTTTACTTTTGGACTGGGCCAGGCTAGCTGTTTCCTTTGCTAGCAGTTTTTATGCTAAGCTAAGTATGAAAGCTGCCAGCTGTAGCTTCATATTCAAAGACAGATGGCAGGAAAGCAAATAAGCTTATTTCCCAAAATACTGAACTGTTGCTTTAACTTGAATGGCGTCTCTCTAAAAAGTGAACATTTTAGCTTTCATGAAGGTAGGATTTATTGCATGGCTGTTGTATAAGACCATTAATTTTAGGCAGATTTTCAGCCTTCAAAGCTTTCAGTCAAGGCTAAGATGAACTTTAATGGCTTCCTGTAGCTCCTATTGGCCTGCAGTCCTGCACTGTGATGTCTTTAAGGATGAAAAAGGGATTCAGCCCCCCTGGTGCGAGGTACTTCCAGTCCCTGCGCCGTTTCTTGGCTCTTGGCATTGTCACGTACGCTTGCCGACTTTACGCCGGGCCACACATCTCTCATAAAAATCCCCCTCACGCTCACTCCACCGTAACGAGCCCTGTACACTGTAGCTTCTATTTTTACGAGCCCGTTAAGCAGAGGGCTTTTACTCCTCCAGTACACCAGTCCAACACAGTAACTGAAAGACAACTGAGAGCACATTTTGATTCATAATTTCACAGAAATGTTGGTAATTTCAAGGCGAAAGTAGCCGGGGAGGAGCCAAGGAAATCAAGAGACAGTTTGTGGAGCTGGAGCGGTCGTAATGTTGGGTGTCAGTTTGAGTTAGGACGGCCATGTGCAGCTTCCAGCAGCCTCACGCCAGCCAGGCAGAAACAGAAACACTATTCTGCTTTCATCTTCTGTTGTTTTGGCTCAGCAGTCGTCTGTCTGTCTTTGCTCCATATGTGACTGTGGAAAGCTTTAACTGTAAATCATGGACATTTCAACATAAAGTGTAGAATAAACTGTCTTATGTCTTACAGTACATCAAATAAGAAAATTTTTCAAATTAATGTCTACATGATAAATGTGATCAGTTCATATCAGATCCCAGTGAATGAGCCACAGGCTTTGAATACAATTCAGCTGCTACTGCTCATTTCAAAGCTACAGTAGGGCCCCAGGGTGCACTGTAATGTATGATCTAAACATGTTGGTGCCAGATAGTTCAGTGAGCCATATGGATAATTGCATCAGAGTGCATATAAAACACACTCTCCATGCACTGGTATGGGGGACAAAATCAAACAAACTGACAGACACATACTGCATATGGATGATGCTGTCTCCTCCAGGGAGCAGAGACTCTGCGGGGAGCAGAGACAGAGGGAATGAGAGTCA
The DNA here is from genome assembly GCA_027495735.1 of Lutjanus campechanus. Lineage (NCBI taxonomy): Eukaryota > Metazoa > Chordata > Actinopteri > Lutjaniformes > Lutjanidae > Lutjanus > Lutjanus campechanus. The sequence continues at coordinate 7,093 of JAJHUR010075986.1, read as the reverse complement.
GAGTTCACCGTATTAACAGGAGAATATCTGACTGTGCTTCTGGAGAGGAGATGTACAGGGAGAGCTCCCTGCAGGAACATTGATTGTGACTGGTTCTTTCTTCATGTAGAGGTAAATATGGTATGGCCAGTCAAAAAAATCCTCTTTTTTTCCCTTTTATAAGATAGAGCTTAAAATGTTTGTACCCAAGGTGCTTGCTTTAACCAGTGAAATTAATAAATATATACTATAATTCCAAAATTAAATGTCCCCCTGGATTCATGTTCTTAAAGTACATTTTATAATCAACATGTATCAGAAATTGCACAAATTTGTTTGTTGTCAAAATTAGTATTTAATGTAATTTTGTTGGTCGGTTCTCTACACACAACATCTATTGTATGTCTGTACTTAGGAGAGAGGAGAGATCCCTCCACTGTGGCTCTTCCTTAGGTTTCTTCTATTTTTTCCCTGTTAAAAGGTCTAATGGAATTATTCCATTCTTGTTGTAAAGGCCCCTGAGCAAAACTGTGATTTATGATTATGGGCTGCATAAAATTTTACTTGATTTAAATATACCACACATACATACTTAAATCATATTTACAAACTAAACTAAATATAAATAGAATAAAATAAAATGCAAAGAACTAGTGTCAAATAAATAAAACATACAATTAAATGTATAAGCTGTCTGAAAATAGGATGAAAGCGCTAATAATTGGAATAGAATTAGTATGCTGAGTTTGAGGCATATGATAATTTATTAATCTGAAAGTAGTGAAAATGGCTTCCCAGTACCCAAGGTTACGTCTTTTCTGTTAATATTAAATTAAGAGTATGTGAGACGTCTGAGATGCTGATTTTTTGGAGAAACTCACAAAATTCAAATTTGCACTTCATGTTGTTGCCTATTCAAAGGTCAGAGGCTGCATGTTCCAGTGAAAATTGTGGTTATTCAGAAGGTTAATGTTTTGGCACAGAGCTAATTAGATCAGTAACTGAATTTAATTCCAACAAGTAGCCAGGATCATGTTCAATTTACAACAAATATTTATAACAAACCAAATTTCGTGAAAATCAACTCAGAATTAAGTGAGTTACAATTGATTTTGCATTCCTCAAAACACATTCTGTTTGTTTACTAGTGGCTCATGAGGGCTCCAAAATAGCTAATGAAGTACAGTCGAGATGAGAGGAAGATTTAAAATAAAGTATCATGCCTAACTTTAGTGAATCATAACAGGTATGGAATTAATCTGCAGATACTCTGGTTTAAGATGAAATGAAACTTGTCAATGAATGTCATTTTTTGAGCCACAGCAAAGGTCTAAATGTGGCCTACAACTGAATAGATAAGCCCTGGTTTTAGCCTAGCAGTTGTCAAGAAACTAGGTTCTTCAAGGTGTTTCAAAAATTTTGAATCACAGAGGTGAGCATTTGAGTCAGAACAGTCATGAACATGCACAACAAAATATTAGGCTGATAAGTCATGATGGGTGACAGCGCCTACTTGCAAGTGGTGAACTGCTATAGCTGGCAAGTTAACAGCTCAGTCACATAACTCCAGGAGCCTCTCTCTATTTTCTCTGTAATATTCTGTTTACTTTCCCCTGGTATTTTGTTCACCACTCCACACTATTTTATTCAATAAAAAGTTATTAAAGAGGAAAAATAAAGTTATATGAGCTAACGGCTCAGGTATTTGTATCATCAACTCCTGTGTCATAACTGTCTGCAAACCCCTGCTCTGTTGTGGGAACAGTGTTTACTCAGACAGAGGAGGTTAAATAAAACTGAAAGGATCCACACAGCTACAAAAGCTTCCTCTGTTTTAAACTCTCTGCATCCTCAAAGATCAATGGCACAAATTTGCACGTCAAAGTTCATCAAAGGTCAACTGTACATGTAACATTCGTGCAGATTAATTTTGCCTTCTCGAGCAAATAGATTGTGCCGATTCAAATAAAGTGATGGTGTCCAGTCCTGAAATATGCTCCTGTGTTCATTCAGAAAGACATGAAGGGGTAGAAAGGTATTGTCCATGATGAGAATCAAGCTTGACAGAGCCAGCCTTCCTGATAAGTTTGTTGATCCTGTTGGTGTCAGCTCCTCTCAGCCTGCTGACAATAAAGCGAAGAACAAAACACTGACCACCACTGAATGGTAGAACATCTGCAGCAGCACAATACTGCAGACACTGAATGACCACAGCCTCCTCAGAAAGTTTTTTGTAACTCAACAAGCATTCACTGTAAACATCCCACCATAAACCTTTTGCATAATAGAGGGTATGCACATGAAGTCACCGCAATTACACCCAACGTTGAACTTTAATGCCACAAAAACACGTCTAAAATGTACGAATAGATTTAACAAGAAATCTGACTCTGAAGTTTTTACAGACTGACAAAAGCAAAGAAAATAGTAGCAACTGGAATACAGACACTGAAACATGGATTTACGATTGCCAGTTTGTGTCAGTATGTTGGATTTTGGGGTAAGATGGGGTATACCTTAAATACTATATTAACTAACATGCCATCAATTAAATGTTTAGCATCTTTCAGCATCTCTCAGCTGAGCCTTTTGCTCTACAATTGTGCATCAGAGCTGCTCAAGGATTCAAAATAAATTTCAGTGTGTACTGACAATAAAGTTGTGACATATCAATATCGTATCGTATCGTATCGTATTGTATTGTATCGTATCGTATCGTATCGTATCGTATCGTATCATATCGTATCGTATCGTATCGTATTGCATCACATCGTATTGCATTGTTCGTATCATATCGTATTGTAATGTATAGTGTCATACCATATCATATCATAGCGTATAGTCATCATATCGTGTTATATCGTATTGGGTATTGCCTTGTGCATCTGTCTCTACAATAATGTAATAAAATGAAAATATCTGTACAGACCTGTCCGTATCAACCAGAATATCCTTTAATGTCTTTGTCACTTTTCCACCAACAAATCCTGCCTTCAAGTAATGTTACGACCAAGTGTCCAGCTTTTGTATTCCTTCAGGCTTTGCTTATTTCCCCAATTTTGAAATCATAGAGAAAACCTGATTCCTGGCCACATGTCCATGTCCATGAACCACTGTTTCTGAGGTAAATTGTAAGGGTCACTGTTGAGTCCAACCGCGTTTATTTTGAGCAGGTAATCATCTGTTTTATCCCCATTTTCACAGTAAAGGCAGCCACGTTGTTGTTAGACACTCGACTGATGGGCCACGCATTAGCGGGAAAGCGTTGTCAGTACATACCCTCTACACAAACTCGTAATTTTCAAAAGGCAAAATTAAAAGCCAGACCTCCCACCTGAATGTCCCTGCCCTACAAGTGAGCTAAAACAGCACTGTAAAAGTGAGGTTAAGAAGGGTAATAGTTATCAGGAGAGGAGCTCTTGAGCTTACTGATAATGCATCCCAGGAGGAAGTTGCTTGGATGTGTATTTGTCAGAGTGTGAGGTGCATATGATATGATGCAGCCGAGTGTTCAGGCTGAAGGTCATATTATACAGTCTGTGATAGAAGATTACTGAGGATTATTAAGAAATGCTAGGATTTGTTGTACGACGCTGACCGAAGGAATACTTATTGGTCTTTGCAGATTTAAAAGATGTTTTATTTCAGGGTCCTGATGGAATCTTTTAATGGAGGAAATTCATCTCTTAGAGGCAGTTAGCTGGTTGGTTCAGATGGGAGGCAGCCGAGACTGCTTCAACCCCACCTCTTTAATATACATTACACACTTTTACTGTTGCATATGGGGCCCACAATGGTATCACTCCTGGCAAATTTATGAAGTTATAGGCAGCGGAACTGGAGGAGTGGGAGGAGGTGAGAAACCTTATGAAGAAATCACACGAAGCTAAACAATAGAACACCAAGAGACTGGATTAATTGAATAAATAAACCTTGCAGGTAGTGTTGACTAGTAGGATAACAAGGAAACCTTGAAGTTTTTTGTGGGCAAAGGCCTCAGATTTGGGCTATGTGTCCTTTGCAGAAAAATACAACTTTTCAAGCCAAGCCTCACAGGAGAAATCTGAACGTGTTACAAGGGAAAATATTCCCTTTTATTTATTTATTTAATTTCATCATTTTAGGAAGGCCACTTGGCCTTTTGTGTGATTTTTCTTTTGAAGGTACAAAGACCAAATGCAAGGGCGATTTTAAGTCCACAGAAATAAGGAATTTAAATTAAGGGTTGAGGATGATTTTATTTTTATTCAGTTTTTCCTCCAACAAGTCAGAGGTCTGATAATGATAAATATATGATAATGACACATCATACAAAACAGAGTGGACAGCCTATATAATGAGTTAGTATCTCAAAATAATGAGAAACTAACTACCTTTTTAGTTTGAGGAAGTTTGTCAACTTGCAGGATCACATTGGTGGTATAGAGACAGCCAATGGAGAGCAGCACAATGAAAATACGTTTCATAGAGGAGACCAGTGTAACTGTTAACATAGTCTCCAGTCAGCAGTGTAAACCACAGACTTGTGGAGCCTAACTTTGGACTTAATGGTCAAAAATAAAGTTTATATCACATCAACACTTCTGTCAATATTTGCACGCTCCCCTTCTCGTGCTCGTCCTGAGTGATTTGTCTCTGCTGTGAAACTACACTTAAATAGCTCGGTTGTCCAGTGGTTCACCAGGCTTGAAATCAAACCCACCAATGATAAATGTGTTATTGTTGGATTCATGTTATGGACCAAAGGCTCCTGGAAGCAAACCACTTACTGAACAGTGTTTCACTTGATGTTGCCCAATCAGATTCTCAACAATAGACACTGGTGTCTAAAAACTGTAATAACAGGAAGGAAGCAGAGGAGAAAACAGAAAAATCAGCTAAGGGCAGTGTGAGCAGGGCATCAAGGCCACTGTGGCTGCACAGCATATAATTTTTTGAGGGGCACAGCAGCATGGCCATCGTGGCCGCCGTGAAATCCCTGCCCCAGTTACAACACAAAACATTTTAGATGAAAATGGGGAAAAGTGACTAAAAATATGATAAAAGCAAAATTCAAAGCTGAATTTGTGATCAAACAATGAAACATACAGAACATTTCCAGCTATAGTGGAGAGATTTCAAATAGGATGCTAATTAGACAGTCAGAAACACGGTTAATTGTATGATTATGAGTCATTAATAGGTTTTACCAAATTAATCTTGACTAGAAACACTAAGCCTGTGAGTCACTGAAGTCTTTTGTCAGTGCAGGAACTTATGAGACGTTCAAAGAAATGTGAACCAGTTAAATGACTCCATTAGTGCAGGTGATAATGCCGTGTTATTGCAGGATTCATGTTATGGACCGATGCCTGCTGGGAGCAAACCACTCGCTGGGTCTCCACTGTGATGAGAGGGAGAGTTGAGGTATCCATGGGAGACAGTGGGCGTGATGGGATCCCTGGGGAGCGATGTGGAGGAGGTGAAGGAGAGCTTAATGTCTCCACTGTGAGAGGGGAAAAAAAAGGTTCAAAAACCAACAGGAGGAAAAGAAACACACAGAGACACACACCACACCATTCTTAAAATTTCACTGACATAAACAAGAATTTTATGCTTTGCAGGTCTTTACAGGGTGCAAATATCTGTCAAGTAATCATTACCACCATTAAACTCTAAAACCATTAAATGCCAACATTACATGCATTATTGTTAGAGGTTGTGTAAGGCAGCCAGTTTGAGACAGTGTCATTACTGTCCTGAGGCTAATGTCCATTTGTGTTAATGGCCTTAATTATTCAAACTCCAAGTGACAATTTCTTGGATTCAGCAGTGTTCCAGTTTTAATGATCAAATTTCTCAATGTATTTTTGGCTACTCACTGGGCCAATGAAAGGAGATGTAAACACACATTATCAAGTTGATACGGATAACATGTTAGCAAACACTTTCCTTTTTACACATTCTGTAAACATGTAGCAACACTAGCATTCATTTCTAGTTGTGTTTCTGGCCACCTGATGAATGTACATCCAATAAGCTCCCTTCTTTTAGCTCTGTTTTGTTCCCTACTAACTTTCTCTTTAGCCACTACATGTTTCACTGTGTTCACAACCTAGTTGGTAACGTTGCCTGTCTGCTGTTTGATGCTCAGAGGGTAGTGAACAGCTGTTAACAAAAGGATAATGTCGTACAAGATATGTGCTGATATTTCAGATTTAATTTATGCCTCATCCATTGTATTGTGGTAAACTATCAGGCGGTAAGTCAGCAAGTAACTGGAAGGCTGATCAAAAATGTTTTTTTTTTACCTTGAAATAAAGGCCCAATGTCCCTCCAAATTTTACTTGTCTTTTCAGTTGCTGATCAATCTGCAAGTGCATAAATAATAATGATTTGTCAGATTCCCGATGTTTATACTGGAACCTGGAACACAAAAGTACAACATTATCCATTTGATGTCAGCCTTGCCCCTTTTTGCTCTCTGCTCCAGTAACAGCTGAGCTACCTTGGTACCCAGCGGAGCCTCATTTCTCCTTTCCTGTTTCCTGTACTTATGTATGCTAATGCTAAGTTCATCTATGTTGAAAATGAAGAAAAGTGAATTTTGTAGATGGTTAAAACATGTTGCTGTGGAACCTCCTTACTAACACAAACTCACTGCAGAAACATAGTTAGAATGTAACTTTTGCAGCATGTGACGTTGTAGCAACCGGTGAAATCAACCAGAGTGTCGTCACTAGCATGTTACTCTAAATGCTAACATTGTAACTATTATGTTGCAGTAATGTCAAAAATAATGTGTCACAATCACAATGTTGCAGAGACATACTGCAAAAGTGACATATAGTCATATACTAATAGATACATATACTGTAGCTGATGTTAACAAAACTTAAAGAGCAGATTGCAGGTTATACTTTTTTACACATGTATATGTAATCTTGTCCAAAAATTACCATTTGAAAAGTTAAGCAATGATTTACAATGATTCTCAGCCCACAAGGGCGCAAATTTAACCGAAAAAGTGACTGTTTTGAGCAAAGCATTTATAACTGCTCTTTTTTTCAAGATCGCGTCATATTACGTAACGAGAGGGAGTTATAAGCTAGCCGCTGCAATAGTTTAGTGTGGC
>JAJHUR010075983.1:0-16473 GCA_027495735.1 Lutjanus campechanus | reverse complement strand
TTAAATAATTTATAGACCATTGAAACCTCTATCATCACATCTAAACTGTGACAGTGGCAGAACAAACAAAAAAAGAAAGAAAAACATCCCCTTTTCATTTAATTTAATATATCTGGTGGGAGATGCCAGGGGACAAAAAAAAGGATGGGGCCATTTTAATTTCAGTATTATACGTTTTTTTGTTTACATAAGTGATTGTATATATAAAAAACAGATTCAAGGAGTATATATATTGTATTTTAATGTATACATACTATAATTAACACAGGAATCTGAGGCCTGAAACCCTAAACATTTTTTTGAAGTAAAATAAATATAATTGTACGTAAGACCAGACGTAACACCTAAACACTTGTTTTTCAATATATTCTGTTTATCTATACAAATGTTTTTTGCTGAATTAACTAGTTGGAGCATTGCTATCCGTGAACTGCGATAGTTTGTTTAAGCTGTAAAATTTACCTGCTCCCGCCTGCAGAGGTGCACTGAACGAGCTGTTGCAGACGCTGTCAGAGGCCTCGACAGAGAAATTGTAAATGTCACCACATTCCAGGCCTTCAATGGTGCAGGAGGTGACAGTGCTGTTGCAGTAGAGCGCATCTCCATCCATAGATCGGGCGCAGCCAAAATACTCCACGGCACCCTCACTTGCACCCCAAGACAGGGTGGCAGAGTTGGTTTTACAATCCATATCCACAGCAATGCCAGAGGGCTCACAGGGCACTGCGAGGCGAGAGAGAAAGGACTTCTGTCAGAGATTCAAGCGGGAAGCCGGCCTGTAGTTTCTACATTTTTAAGGATAATGTTAACTCAACCTTGTTCGTTATGAGTTAACGAAAACAGCACAAGAAAAGAAGCCCTAAACAATAATAAAGTATAATCAAGAGAGGTGACTAGTAAGTTGTAAAAATCCACTTCGCTTTACCATAATGAAGAAATCAAGTATGTAGAAAGGGGCAGCTAGATGCTGCATATCATAATTATTGATTAATACAGAAACAAAACAACAAGAACATCAGGAAAAGCTGCTTTTAGGGCTGCAAGTAACAATTTAAATACTTTGTCAATTAATTGATCATTTGTATTGTTTATACAATGTCCATACAATGAAAAATTCTGAAAAATACACATTATTCCCTTGTTTTGTCTGAAAATGATTTAATTGTCTTATTGTTTGTTTTTAATATCCTGGATGTACACATGGAAGCAGCACTGATACTGACTGTTATTCTATTTGATTGACCAGTCAAATAGAATTAACTAAAATATCTGTACCTGTTCTGAAGGAAGAAGTGCCGGGGTCGCTGGTGCAGTTGTCTCCTCTGGCGGTGATGCTTAAGCTGTACGGCTGTCCGCAGTGCAGATCAGCCATTGTGTGGTTGTTCACGGAGGTGTTGTAGCTCACGACATGTCCGTCCCTTCCCGTGGCTGTCAGCAGGTAGGATGTAGCCACAAGGGAGTGTCTCCACATCACTGTGGCTCCGTTATCCTCACATGATGGTACCACTGTCACATTGTCTGGGACACAGGGCGCTAAAGAGAACAGAATGAAACAGTATATTTCGTTTGTATATTCTGAAGGATTTTATGGCATCTTTTGGTGAGCTTGCAAACAAGTTGTGACGCCCTCCCCTTGCAAGGATATCAGAGAACCTACAGTGGCTGTGAAGCTCGCATTAAGTGGGAAAGGCTGCATCTAGAGCCAGTGCTTGGTTTGTCTGTTCTGGGCTACTGTAAAAACAAGATGGTACAACATGGCAACCACCATGAAAGACAACCCGCACCCTCTGTGGATATAACTGGCTCGTTCTACGGTAACGAAAACAACAATTGGTATGCTCAGGTGATTGCACATTAATGGAAACATACTTCTGAATATTAAATTCCATTTCTGCCATATTCTAATTGTCATTTCATTTATGTAGATATTAATAGTTAGTTTATCAAGTTTCTCAAAACTTGAAAGACTGATGAAGTGAGTCAGACTGAGCTGGTCAGATGAAATATACCTGTTTTAATCTTCTGTGGTGGGCTTCTGCGGCTGCTGCACTTATCAGAAGAAGCCGACACTATGATGCTGTAACGCATGCCACAGCGGACATCCTGGAGTTGACATGAAGTGGTGGTGCTGTTGCAGGAGATGACGGTTTGGTCGTGGCCCTCAGCGGTCACCAGGTAGAGGGGCGTGTCCTCCGCCATCTCCCATTCGACCAGGATCGTGTCGCTGTGGCATTGTGTCACTATATTAACGGATGTTAGCGCACAAGGACCTACAGGATGTATATGGAAAGATAATTAGCTTAGCATGTGTGCAGTTTATTATATAGTTCAAATAGAATTACATCGACACAGACCTGTTACCAGCCTAAGGGTCAGGACCCCTCCAGTGTGTGACAAGGGGTCCCAACTAAATACTACTTCGTTTTAAGGAATCACAAGCACATGGCACAACACAAAGACACAGCACAACATGAAGACTTTACCTTTAAAGAAAGTACTTGACTTCAAAATTTGTATATTAAAAGTAGAGATTTTTGTTAATTACCTGTCTCAAGCTCAAAGGATGTGCTGTGGTTACTTTCGCAGTGGTCGTTGACAGCAGTGACGTGGAAGGTGTAAAGCGTCCCACATTTCAGATCTGGGACATTACAGGGAGAGGAGGTGGAAGTGCAGCTGGAGTTGTGGCCTCCGACTCCCTCGGCCAGCACAATGTAGCTCTTGGCTCCTACTGAGGCGTCCCATGTCACCCAGGCGGAGTCTGATACACAGTCCAGACCACCTTTGGGGTTCTGGGGCACACATGGAGCTGTTGAAAAGCAGAGGAAAGAGCATGTAGTTTATGTACTTTTTCAACTTTTAAACTCAAGTCCAAATACATTAAAGACGTTTATGCTGCATATTGCAACAAATGGTTATACAGATTGATTTTTGTGGGAATAAAAGGGGATTCTGCACTTGAAGAAGCAAAGAAGAGAATGAATGAATTACTACGTTGCAAACGCTCATGTCACTGACAGATTTCTACATGTAAATTTTGCACTTGAACAAATGCATGACTGCTGGAAGTTTACCTGAGGAAGTCTCTACCACAGCGCTCGGCTTACTCTCACAGCCGTCCCTTACAGACAGCACAGTGACATTGTAGCTCTGTCCACAGGGTAGATTGCTTATGGTGCAGGCAGCGCCGGTGGAGTTACAGTACAGTCTCGCCCCGGTGTTGCTCACTGCCGAAACATGGAAGTAGTGGGCATCCGGGTTGGGTGACCAGGACACGGTCTTGGCACTATCAGCACACTGTGCGTCAATGACTACATTCTGGGGTGCACATGGGGCTGACAAGGAGAAAGAGGGTGGAGAGGTAGAGAGAAGCAAAGAGGCAGGTTAATACAGTGTATCGTAGTTCCTTAAATAAAAGCCTGGTCTCAAATAATGGCTGGGGACATGGTTGGCACTAGTGATGCAAGGATGGGTTCAATGTTTATCTAAATCAGCATGTACACATAAATTAAACACAGTGCCCACAGTTGTAACTGCAGTCTGTGCATCACTAGTTGATATAAACAAATAATGTCCGGCCCCAAATACAGGCCGGGAGAAACAAGGGTGGATAAACTCCTGGTGGCTGTTATATAATGTGCTGTCAACTAAGCATAATGTACATTTCTATCACTTTCTTTTAATAAATTCAACAATACGATCTTGCCTTTTTCAATTTACTTCGTTTTGGAATTCCTCATCTAAATTATTATTGTGATTTTAGTCATTGTAAAAAACACACCTGCAGATATTTCACAATAAAAGCCTCATTAAGAAATGAAGGGATTCTGTCCACTGAAAAGCTAAAAGAGTTTTTAATTTGAAACAGATACAGGAAGTGTTCGGTTTGTTTTATAAGAAACAAAAATTTAAGTGGTCACGTGGGAGCAGATCAGAAAACAAGGATGCTTTGTGCTATACGTATAACACAAATAATAATATGACCAAATATACTTTTCAAACAGAGGGAGTTAGAAAGAAAGGCCTGTCTCTAATATAAGCCTGCTCCAAATAAAAGCCTGGTACTCTTTGCAGTTGAGGCAAATAAAGGCTTTGGCCACTATCTGAGGAAATATAGTAGTTTTGTTGAAGTACTTAATAGATAGACAGTAAGTTCATATTTGGCAGCCTATGTTTATAATACCTGTCCGCATGTAAGCCTTGTCGCTCTCCACACTGGAACAGAACCCATCCTGGCTGAACACGCTCACATTGTAGGTCTGTCCACACTGCAGGTCGCTCAGATCGCAGTAGGTCATCGTGTTGTTACATTCAGTCTGGTGGCTTCCGTCTGCTGTAACACCCACTGCGATATACGAGAGAGCTCCACTGGCTCGCTCCCATGTCACTGCAGCAGAGTTTGAGTGGCACAGGAGCGACGCCTTAACGTTGGTTGGCTTGCAAGGCACTGCGAGACAAAAAGAGGACAGACAAGCAGTGAGATAACGGAGTTCCTGCGGCTTAATAATGTATATGAGAGATGAGACATTTGACACGTCAACAACATATTTGACTGGCTCTTTAGAAGGAGAGTAAACTTTCAAGACTTTCAAGTCCAACTAAATCAAAAGGTCAAAAAGTTCAGTGTTTGTGGTTACACAGTGTCATATTCCTTGCTTTTGCTAGTGAAAGTGAAATTTTGGATCTGGTTCCAAGTTGGTAGAATACTCAAACTTTTTTTTTTTTTTTAAAGAACTGCCCTTACTTCACCTATAACAGGAACTTTATCCCAGACATTTCAAATATCAACTGTTTATGGGTAATGATGGAGATAGAAATAAACCTGCCATATAATATAACGTCAGACAATGAAAAACAAAATTTCAATAATTTGTTTACCCGATTGCAGGTTGAGGTAGGCGTGGCTGTTGTCACACCGTCCATCCTGAGCCGTCACTGTCAGGTTGTAGAGCTGACCACAATGCATGTTGGGTAGCTGACAACTGGTCGTGGTGCTGTTACACATTGTCTTGTGACCATCGGGCCCAAAAGCTTTCACCATGTAAGAAGACACGCCCTCTCCCTCTTCCCATGACACAACACCTGTGTCATTACTACACACCATCTCAGCTGATACTTTCTGTGGTACACAAGGCACTGCAGACAGATGAACAGGTTGCAGTTCAGGATAATTGTCTAATGGAGGTACCACATTATTATGGTTATAGTTGCATCTTCACTCTACCTGTGTCGATCTCCACGGCAGAGCTTCCAGCACTGCTGCACATCTCATCCGAAGCACTAACGGTGATGGAGTAGTTCAGGCCGCACAGCAAGTCACTGAACAGGCACGTTGTATCGTTGCTCTGGCACGCTGACTCATAGCCGCCGTTGCCCTGGGCAACTGTGGTGTAAGATGATGCCCCTTTGCTGGGCTCCCAAGAGACTGCCACAGCACCAGACTCACAAGCAACATGGGCCTCCACCTGCTGCGGCACACAGGGCACTGCATGGACACAGCCAGAGAAATATTAATGTTGAATAATGATACAGGATCGATAATCTCTCCTAAAATAAATACATACAACTAAAAATTCAGTCTGCATTTCCAAAAAAAAAAAAAAATTCCTGTTAGTTAATTTAGACCCTCATCCCTGCGGTGGAAACACACTGAGTTCCACCAAAGGTTCCTCTTCCCTGGAGAAAGTTCCTGTGGTGGAAACATGTCTATAGATATCAAACTGACAGGTTTTAATTTATTAAATCTTTTTGATCATCCTCACCTGCTTTCATCTGAGTAATGGCACTCCGCGAGACATTGCACACACTGTTAACGGCAATCACACTGATGTTGTAGGTGAAGCCGCACAGGAGGTCTGGGAGGACGCAGGACTGTGATTCTGTCTCACAACCAGATTCGTCTTCTTCCACACCAAACGCCTGGACAATGTAGGAATCAGCCCCTCGGCTGGCCTGCCACTGCACAAGGGCCGTGTTGGTAGAGCAGTTCAGTACAGGTACAACATCCTCAGGAGCACAAGGCACTGGGGGAGGAAAGGGGAAGTGACAGGGAAAAAATCCAGGGATTTAAGTGGGGTTCAGAAAGCAGATGACTAAAGGACCATTTGAGTTATTTTATTAAACATTGATTTATATGTCTTTAAAGTTGTAACAACTTAACCCAAAGTTAAAAAGCATGATTTCATTGATCTCTTCTGGCTGAAAGTTTAAAGTCCATTGTATCTCTGACAGCAGCACACCATGTTTCAGAGTAGAACAGGTTTCCCAACCCTGGTCCTGGGTACACGCTGCCCTGCATGTTTTAGATGTTTCCCTCTTCAAACACACCTCATTCAACTCGTCATCAAGTCTCTGCAGAAGCCTGATAACGAGTGGTTCATTTAAATCAGGTATGGTGGAGCAGGGAAACAAAAACAGGGGCAGGTTGGTAGGATGGCTTGAAGTGAGCACGTGTGTACAAGGCACACCACCTTTTTTTGTTTATTGGTATCCATATGTTTTTTATGTTTAAACAGATGCAATGTTTTATCCTCTTCCTGTGAAGCACACTGACAAAAAATAGAAACCAAAACTGCTCGACTTGAAGAATCTCACTCGACTAAGACGTCTCCAACTGATTATTCAAATCTTTGACTTTCAGGGGGGCAGCCATAGTATGTAACACAACACTGTCACTGCAGAAACATGAGAATTTTCAGTTGGTGTTAAATTAAAATTCTGCTGTTTGTGAGAGCTTACCTGACTCGACCTGTAGCCTGGAGCTTGGAGGGCTGTTGCACTCCTCATTTGAAGCCACAGTGATCATATTATAGATTTGGCCACACTGCAGGTCCCTGAGCTCGCAGTTGGTTAAGTTGGAGCTGCAGGTGGAAACATGGCCACTAGAGGACCGGGCTGTTGCGGTGTAGTTCACGGCACCCGCAGCGAAGGCCCAGTCCAAGAGGGCCGAGTTAGTATAGCAGTCCAGAACCACTGAGCCGATGTTTGGTGTGCAGGGAACTGAGAGAGGGAGGGAGGAAACGGAGGACTGGATTAACACTTAACACACACAAAGAGGAAAAAAAGTCAGACATTCATGTTCATCCAGTTGTTCTACCTGAGTTGAACTTTGTGACTGGGCTGGGTAAACTTGAGCAAATATCGTCCTCCGCCACCACCTGGACAGAGTAGGACCGGCCGCAGGTCAGGTTGGTCAAAGTACACATTAGGTCTGTGGTCTCACAGAGTACCATGTCTCCCTGTGAGGTCTGAGCCGTCACTTTGTAGGACAGAGCGCCATCGCTGACACTCCAGGACACCATAGCCTCATTCTGAGAGCAGTCCATCTTCACAGCCACGTCAGTAGGAACACAAGGCACTGCAGAAAGGCACGGGGAAGAGATTGTAGCAGGTTTAATAATCTAATCGTGTAGTGCGAGAAGATTTTTTTAAAAAAACAAGCCTGTGATGGGAGACTTTGGCCAGTCACAGGTCGGTAAAATAGCTGATTGTTGATTGTTGATTCAGTTTACTCTCACAGAGGACTAAAGAACCCTAAAATATTCACATTGTATTTTCTTAAAAAGTGTCTCAAAACAATTTATCAACGATCAATACAGTTGGTGATTAATTTAATAGTCGATCACTTGATTAATTGACTAATCATTGCAGCTCCACCTGAACGTCTCACCTGACTGCAGTGTGTCGGCCTCACTGGGGTCGGAGTTACACCCGTCCCTGGAGGCGATGACAGTCACTGTGTAGTTCTGTCCACACTGGACGTTGGGCATGCCGCACCGCTCGTTGTCAGACCAGCAGCTTTGGGATTGGCCGTCCTCCTGCGTCACTGTGGCGACGTAGTACTCTGCTCCAGCCGATCCAGTCCACGACACCACAGCGATGTTAGCGAAACAGTTCATGGAGCTGGAGACGCTGGTGGGCGGGCAGGGCTCTGACGGAAGGACGGAGAATAGACAAGATGATGTTAGTGACTTGAAGAATAGTTTGTAAACCAGTGTTCTAGGGTGTATGAAATAGGAATCTACCTGAATAAAGCCTCGAAGCCTGGCTGGGCCGACTTGTGCACACAGAATCAGCTGCCTGAACAGACAGGAAGTACTCCTCGCCACACAGGAACTCAGAGAAGAAGGTCTGGGTGTCGTTGGTGCTGACCTGCAGTCTGTGGCCACTGTTGGTCTCTGCCGTCACAAGGTAAAACTCAGCGGTTTCACTGGCGTTCCAGGTCAGCGATCCCACCTTAGAAACAGATTACATTATAATTTTAATCTCAGTTTGCAAGCTCACAGCAAGATGCCACTAAAAACACTGGTCCTTTAATATTTAATCAGAAGGAACTTTAAGAGAAAGAGTTTGTAGAAAATGTCAAATATTCACCTTTACAGTGCAGTTCATAGATGATTCCAAGTTCTGAGGAATACAGGGAGCTAAAAACAGAATAAATAAAGAGTTAAAACAAAGTTGACTGAATATGATCTATGTGGGGGAAATAAACAAACAAGAGTTTGTTGATTCTATCCTGCTGACTTTAATTTGCTTCTCACATTAAATCATTTCAGAGCAACACTCAAACCTGAAACCTCATTTATTTGCTCAGTTCTTGTTAAAACTTCTCTCTGACCTTTAATTTCCTGAGATGATGCAAAAATTCCCTCCATTTGTAGTCTGTTTAATCATTGTCATGTTTTACCTAAAACTTACTTTAAAACTCCTCCGAACAATTCCAAAACATTTTCACATAACGTTTAAGAGTGGTTTGATTTCTCATGTTGTACAAGCAGAATTGGTGTAATGGTGTAATTTTGGTATTCTTGTTGTTACTACAAGGTTACTGGGCCTACTCATGCACCTCTCTCTCTGTCTTTAATCAGCATATCTGTTTCTGAGCCTATGCACGTGTCCTTCTGTTTGTTATTTCCATGGCAGATCATCTGCAACTTTTTTGCAATTTAATTCAAAGTGTTGCAACAGCTTTAATAGCATCTAACTTCGCGATCGGGAGTGCATCAACTTGATCAGGATGTAAAAGTTTGTATAGTGTAAAAGTTTGGGGAGCGCTGATGTACGGTATAAAATCTTGTTTACCCATCCGTATTGACGTGCTGTTGCTCGGCATGCTGCTACACAGGTCGTCATTGGCAATGACATGAATGGTGTACTGCTCGCCACAGTGCAGGTCATCCCAGGTGCAAGTGGTGGTGTTTGTGGTGCACAAGTGGGTGTGGCCATCCTGTCCCACTGCGACGGCCATGTAGGACTCTGCCCCGTCGCTCTTGGCCCAGCTGACCGAGCCCAGACTGTCCTCACACTGTGTGTAGCTCTGCACATGCTGAGGAACGCAGGGGCCTGAGGAGAAGGTGTGTCGTTTCATCATCCTGAGCTCACTGTGCTGTACTCCACGTTAAAGAAAAATGTAAACGAGATGCATACCTGTCTTGAATTCTGCAGACAGGCTCATAGGGCTGTCACACCGCTCATCTTGAGCTTTCACAGTGAAGTTAAACAGTTGTCCGCAGGGCAGCTCTGCCTCTAGCGTTGTCTCCTGAGTTTGGAAAGAATCGATGTATCCCAGGTCTCCTGTGGCTGTCACCTCGTAGAGTGACGCCCCTTCTGCCGCCGACCAGTCCAGCACCACTGTCTCATTGTCACATGACCCAGTGACTGTGAGGCCAGATGGCTGACAGGGTTCTGGAGGAAGAGTTTCACATAAATATCATACAATGTGAACTTTCACATAACTAAATCTAAGTATCTGAGTATAGTTTTGGTGTTTTGGTTCTACGGTTTCAAAGAAATTAACCTGATCTTGACTACTGAAGAAACATTAAACCTGTTTGTCCCTGTCCTCTATTCCCTGAACTGCGGCATGCAACATGAGAGAAAATTGATTAATAGAGCACAAAGGAACCCTCTTAACAAGTAAGAAATAGTAACAAAAATAAATAAATGAAGAGTCTTGCACTGACAATATTTTGTTAAATGGCAATGCGATAACTAAAAAACCCAAACCCTCAATCAATCGATCGATTACCGAAGTAGTTAATTAGTTGATGACAATGATTCCTACCTGTCTGAATCTCCACAGTGCTGCTGGTTTCACTGTAGCACATGTTACTGTATGCAGTTACAGAGAATTGATAAGTTTTCCCACAGTGCAGGTTGGAGAACTGACAGGTGGAGTTGGTGGTGTTGCACTCCCGAGTCATTCCCATGTAGTGGGTGGCAGTAGCCATGTAGACCTCCACTCCGTCTCTTTCCTCCCAGTACATGTTGGCTGTGTTCGTCCCACACTGCAGGTCCACTCCAACACGCACAGGTGTACAAGGACCTGGACGAAATGTTTAGTTGAGTATGAGTAAAATAAATGACTAAATAGTGTAAATTTCAAATACTCTGCTCAACTCACGTGTGCTGAAGGTGACGTTAGTGTGCATCTCAGTCTGGCAGTGATCGCTGATGGCTGATAGGCTGACATTATACGTCTGACCACACTGCAGCTCCATCAAATCACACTGGAGATCTTCAGTCTGACATGAAGCTTGGTGGCCCTCCATTCCTACAGCAGTCACCATGTAGGATTTCGCTCCACTGGCCTCGCTCCACGAGACTTCAGCCGTGTTGTTGTCGCAGTCCATGTTAGCTGCCACATTTGCAGCCATGCAGGGAGCTGGAGACAGAGGGGACAAAAAGACACACGGGACATGGATCAACTTTCTTATGATCTTCACACGTTCACTTACTGCATCTTAGTTACTGTTTGAGAAATTTCAGTGCATAAAAGTTTGGCTGCAGTACCAATGTTGCCATCTCTAAATAATTTGCGTATAAAAAAGTCCTTGAGAGCTCTTGCAAATAAGATTGGAGGTCAAGTAAAAACAAAATCTAGTTAAACAAAAATGCGGATGAACAAATGTGCAGCTCGTGTACATTTCTGTCAGTTATTTACACAGTCAGTCAGTCAGTGGAGCTGCAGCCACAGCCAGCAAGGATGAGCAGTCACTGAGTATTGGTGACTCTATTGACTGGAGAGTAGCTAATGTCACCCAAAAAGTATAGAAAAGTCTCCAAGTCTCTGGTTCCTGCTTTCTTTGGACAGAGTGTGCTCACTGCTGTGTAATAGATTGTGTTTCTGAAGTGCATAACCCAACAGCAAAACAGAAAACACAACAACATTGGAGCAACTCAACTCAAACAGATTGGTACATATTGGATGATGATTCTTCGTCCTGGATGGATGCACTGTCTGGCAGTGTTTTCACTCAGAAAAAGTAATCTAATGTGGACTTTCTCATTTCTATAATGTCAAACAACATAACTAAATGAAAAGTATGTAAGCTGCTGTCATGTTTTCTCATTTGCCATTCTGTTTTGCACTTCAGAGCCACCGTAGAAAACATATCCATCAGAATTTAAAGGTAACCTGTCGAGATTTCCTCTAAAAAAAAAAAAAAAGACAAAAAGAATTGTGTCCATTTTGCATTTCATGGAATGTCATGAAAACATCTGCATGAATGTGTATCACATGCTATATCGTGCTAACTAACTCCACAGGGTTCCTTTAATTCAGGCAAATAGAGCTCAGTTAGTGAGGATAGGGTTCTCTTCTTTACTGAAGCCAAAGTTGGTAATTCATACAAACAAGAGGGCTGTTTTTTGAACATGAAAACCTTGAAAGCCTTGGTCATGTTTCTACTCTACTCCAAAAAGAGCTTTTCTCAAGGAATTCAATTCAAGAGAGATGAAAGAGACAGGTTGAACAAAGTTAACTGAGATGCATTTTCATATCATCTGATATACTGAAATATCTAACATCATTATCAATAATATCAAAGCGGTGCCGTACCTGCAGTCAGCAGGACAGTAGTGGACATGCTACTGTTGAGCGTCTCTCCGATGGCAATGACGTTTGTGTAGTAAATGATTCCACAGTGGAGACCCTCTACGGTACAGAAAGTGTCGTTGCTGTAGCAGGACAGCGAGTGGCCATCGCGCCCAGCGAGTCGAGCCTCGTAGCCGACCGCACCAAAGCTGGCCTCCCACGACACAGTTCCTATGTCGTTCTGACACTGAACGCTGGTCTGCACGTTGTTGGGCGGGCAGGGTTCTGAGAAAAAAAGCAGAACAGGTTGAAGAATGCAAAATTGATGCTGAGATTATCTTCCATCTATGCTGCATGATTAAAACACACAAATTCACTGCATTATCTATGAATCTTCCTATGATAAAGACTTTAGAATATAATATTTACACCGACAGATACTGAAAACATGCCAAAAGTGACACATTAAGCCTAAATTATATGCACTTATTATGCACTAGAGTTGTGACTTTCAATTAATCTGCTGATTATTTCCCAGATTAATTGACACATTTCAGATCTAAAATTCACAAAATAGTGAAACATGTTTATTACAATTTCCTCAATTGAAGGTGATGTGGCTCTAAAATGTTTAAATCTATAGGTTTGAACTTTTTTTGTCATATAGGACAGAAAAAAAGCAGAAAATCCTCAGAATTATGATTCTGTTGATCGACTATCGTCGATCAGTTGGTCAACCAGTGACTGCAGACGACATTCGCCACTTTTCATGTGGATGTCCAGTCAGTGTTGGTGGTAAAGGTAGTCAACTGAAGCAATAAGTTCTCCAGTGTGTGCTATACTGACCCAGCTCACTGAGCTGTGAAGCAGTGCCTACATGTACCAGGATGCATTGCAGGAAAGCTTGTGACTCCCACATCGATGTTGCTGTGTTATCACCATTCTAGCCTATAGCTATTGCTTTGTTGGCCAGAACATAGAGTTAGATGACAAAAATACTCATCTAGCATAACCCCTGCCTACCCAGAAGCAGAAACTAGAAATCCAAGCTGAAATAGTCTGTAGTCCTGCACTCGATGCAGGAGGAAATACAGATTTTGCAGCTCAGTTTTCTCAGTCAATGTAGCAAACACTGATGAATTTATTGCTGACTACATTTACCATCAACACTGAGTGGCCATCCACATGACGAGTGCTGAATTTTCCTCTTAAGAACCAAGCAAGATGCATCTTCACTCCAGCGGAGAAAGAATTCCCAAAAAGGTGTTTTTCTCACCTGTTTTGATCATGACTGCTTCGGTCGAGGTGGACGTGTTTTTGCACACGTGATTGTGTGCGGTGACACTGACGCCGTACATCTGGCCGCACTCCATGTTGTACAGGGCACAGTACGTGTCGTTGGCGGTGCAGGAGACCATCCGGCCCTGCTCCGTCACCGCTTCGACTGTGTAGTACTCGGCACCAGCCGTCATGTCCCACAGCACCTGGCCGATCATCAGGTTGTACTGAGCGCTGATGTGCGCAGGGATACACGGCTCTGGAAGACAGGATGATGAAAGTGTTGATGGGTAAATAAGACTACGTTGCCTGTACGTTCCTGGATAGATAAGTATGTTTATTTAAGACATGTTAGACAAGACGAGAAACAAAACAAAAATAACCACTAGAATTGACATTAACTGTGCACTTTAATCATTCTGCACAGGGACGCTCGCACACCCAGAGTGAAGTGAAAAGCAAAACACATATTGAGCGGAGGGAGCAGCTTTGTTAAGCCTGAGTGCCGTTGCTCACCGGTGACCAGTTGTCCCATCATGTGGGCGACGCTGCTGCAGCTCTGTCCCACAGCTCTGACAGACACAGAGTAGCTCTGACCACAGAGCAGCCCGAACAGTTCACAGTTGGAGATGTTGCCCTCACAGGTGACATTGTGTCCTGATGCAGCTGTGGCCGTGACCACGTACATCAAAGCTCCATCACCTGGGAACCACCCCACCTGGGCCGTCTTCGTGTAGCAGTCCATCACTGCCTTGATATAGCTCGCCTTACAAGGAGCTGCAAGGTAAAATATAATTGTTATAACATTCATAAATACACAATATATTAATACATTAACCATATATTAATACATCGCTTATGTCTAAAAAGATCTAGAAAAGAGAGACAAGCTTATACAGAGATTATGTTACTAATGGGTTGTCTATAGCAGTAGTTTCCAGCCTTTTTCCTTCAAGAATCGCCTTTCTATCACCGACAATCCCTGAATAAGAGACATATTTTATGGTATATTTGCTGCATAAGAGTAACTATACAGAACAACTGATAAACTGACACAAAAACTGCACAAAGCTTGTGTAAAATTAGAGATTTGGATGAACTTTTATTATTTATTATACTTATTTTGTGTGAATATTGCATCAGAGATGAGTTAAGTAATATTTTTAGGAATTTTTTATGCAATTCTCTGTCTCAATCATACATACATTTCCTTTAAAAATCTGTTTTGTCTGATTCCATCTTCCATCCTTGAGATACACATCTGTCTCTCGACTCTCTGTCCTACCTGAAGGTGTGTCGACCACAGGAGTGGGCGGGCTGTCGCAGTATCCATCAGAAGAGACCACAGAGACGTGGTAGACCTGACCGCAGCCGACTCCCGTGACGTTGCAGGAGCCCTCGGTCGTGCCCATGCAGGTTGTGATTTGACCGATGCTGTCCTCCACTGTGGCGATGTACGAGTCGGCTCCTGAGCTCTCAGACCAGGACACGATCAGAGCGTTGGCCTCACAGTCCATCCAAGAGGAGACGTTTGCAGGGGTGCACGGCACTGGTGGCAAGAGATTAAAAAAAATCCAATTTATTTTGGAGATCATATCTGTTGGAGAGTTTAAATAATTTTACATTTTTTGTTAAATGCGCTTACTGGTTTTCCTGGCCAGAATTAGATAATAAGATTGATATCAATATTATGCATACTAGTGGGCTAAAAATGAAGCTACAGCCAGTTAGCTTAGCATAAAGACTTTAAACAGGAGGAAATATCTAGCCGGCACTGTCCAACATCCAACTCTGTAGCTAAGTATATTTACTCAAGTGCAGCACTTCAGTACAATTAGATACACATACCGGTCTTGATTGTCACACTGTCGCTTGGTTTGCTCGTGCAGTCTCTGTCCTCGGCCATCACAGTAGCGTTGTAATACTGTCCACAGCGCAGACCTGTCAGATCGCACTGGTTTTCGAAGGAAACGCACTCGTCCTCGTGGCCGTCTGTACTCACTGCCTTCACTCGGTAAAGATGTCCCACCCCTTTACTGTCGTCCCACGACATGGAGGCCACGTTGTTGCTGCAGCTCAGATTGGCTTTGAGGTTCTGAGGAACGCATGGCGCTGAGGTGGAGAGGTCAATAAACAAGTTTATTTATGCTTTTTTTCATTTAAATCCTTGACGCTGTGGCTGTAGCACTGTATTTTGTTCCCAGTTCTTTCCACAAATTCTAGAAAGGAGTGTGTGTACGTGTGTGTGTGTACTGTATATATCACACCTGTCCTGAGGATCTCCCCTTCACTCTGGGAGCTGTTGCACGTTCGTCCCTCAGCCATGACGAGCAGGGTGTACATTTCTCCACACGGCAGATCGGCGATATCACAACTGGTGTCCGATGTGGTGCAGCAGGTGGTGTTGCGTCCATTTGTCTGCTCCAGGGTGGCCGTGTACATTACTGCACCAGGAATGGCTGACCAGGAGATGCTGGCTGTGCGATTGTCGCAGCCCACTGACTTCTCTATGTCCTTTGGAGGACAGGGAGCTGGAAAAGGAAAGATACAATTTAAAACGAACCTCCT
Organism: Lutjanus campechanus; assembly: GCA_027495735.1. Classification (NCBI taxonomy): domain Eukaryota; kingdom Metazoa; phylum Chordata; class Actinopteri; order Lutjaniformes; family Lutjanidae; genus Lutjanus; species Lutjanus campechanus. The sequence goes on along the minus strand of JAJHUR010075983.1, from coordinate 815 downwards.
GATTATCACCCTTTTATGACATAAACCTCGGATCTGTGCTTTAATCACCAAAATGAAATTGTTAGTCTGTCACCTAACTGCATGAATGAAAAAGGCAAAAAAGCAACAAATGGATCAGCTTCCACCTACAATTATTGTGCATCGATTATTTTCTCAGTTAAAAAAATAAAAGAAATCAATCAGTGTTTCCAAGATGATGTTTTCAAATATGTTGTTTTGTCCACAATGCACTGAAGAAACCAAAAAATATTCACATGTAAGAAGCTAAAGTTGGACAATTTAGAGTTTTTAAAGACGAACACGTCATTTGAAAATCATCACAAGAGGTACATTAGGTCACAGGTTCTCAAATAGAGGTCCAGGGACCTCCAAGAGTCCGTGGCATTCTGCCAGGGGGGCTGCAAAAAGTTTCTAGATTCATTCACTTAAATTATCATGAATAAAAAAAAGTGTTTTTTTTTACACTTCATAGTTCAACAAATAATATTCTAATCTAAAATGTTTCATAGATTATGTTCGAATCTAACTCTGAATAAATCCTACTCATAAGTGATTTTAAATTATATTTGAAACAAGAGATAATTTCATTGTAGTAATTTCAGGTAAAAAAAAGAATTGCTACATTTGCTCTGGAGAAACATATTCCTGTCCTCACTCATTAAAAAATGGCAATTCAGATTTATTAAAATATGTCATTAAGATCAAATCTGAAATGTCATGTTTTAATCTAATTAATGAATAAAATCGAGCTATATCTTAATACAGAGCAGGTTCTGCACCTCCTCTTTTTCTAGCTGTCTTGTTTCTTGCAGAAC